>PVKA01014059.1:0-53399 GCA_004027165.1 Ctenomys sociabilis | reverse complement strand
TCTCTCTCTCTCTCTCTCTCTCTCTCTCTCTCTCTCTCTCTCTCTCTCTCTCTCTTTCTCCCTCCCTCCCTCTCTCTCTCTCTCTCCCTCCCTTCCTCCCTTCCTCCAGTCCCTGTCAGCACTGGCAGTCCTGCTATGACCAGCTCTGTAGGCTCAGGAGATTTGCCTTGGATCATTGTGTGACCACTGTGCCATGCCTTTGTAGCATCTGGGGTCATAATAAGACAGTCTGGACCCCACCAGGATCAAGGTTGTTGGCTCCAACCCACTGTTCCACACATACTCCTCGCCTGGTGTCCTTGCCTTTGAAGATGAGAGGCCACAGGGCAGAGGCGGGAGTATGGGCATTGCTCAGGAGTAGTACTGTGGCCTGTGGCTGACCAAAAACTCCATTTTTATGACAAGTTCTAGGCAGTTAAAGTCACTGCATGGGATGGTGTGTTGGAGTAGATGCTGAAGCTGCCTTTTAGGCTAAATAGAAAAGAGAACCATGGCCAATTAGTAAGGTCTGCCCTTGTCACAGAGAGGAAATGGTGGCAGGCATGCTACAGATTCACCAGCTAAGGACTAGATTGCTCCAAAGTTGAATTCAGGTAAGACAGTTTAAGCTGATCCCCTTTGCCTGGGAGGAGACAGAGGTAGCTTCACCTTTCATTTGTCATAGGAAAAATGGAAAACATTAGTTTACAGTAGCTGACAGGCAATGAAATAAAAATGAGAAGCTGGCATTTCATCCAGAATGCAAGCTGTCACAATCAGTCAAAAAGTAGAAAAGAAATTGAGTTCTTGCCTAATGGGAAAACAAAGTCACCTAAGTCCACCGCAGCTTCCTCAGCCATCCAGCAAATATTTAATGAGCACTTCTGTGCCTGGCAGTAGGTATGTTCTGCGGATTCACTGAACTAGTCTATATAGATGAAATTTCTTTAACAGTTCAGGAAAGTGAGCAGGGAGTCCAAAAACCTAACACAATAAAGAAATTAAACAGGATGTTTAGAAATTGTGGCAAGTGCTGTTCGAGGAAAACACACAGAGAGTAATGCTACATAGTAGGGTAGGAGTCTATCTGGGCAACCTCTCTGTATTAATCAACTTCATGTTACTGTGATGGATTACCTAAGTCAATTAACTTCATACAGAAAAGAGGTTTGTTTAGTTCATAGTTCTGAAGCTTCTAAGTCCAAATGGCATGGAGCAGGCCACCCCTTGATTTTGTCACCATTTGCTGTGAATAGCAAAGGCTGGGAATGTGTGTTGCAACAAAAGGCTCACATCTCTAGAGCAGTAAAACAGAAACTCATCAGAATCTCAAAATCCCCTTGGAGGACACGCCCCTTATGAGCTAAGCACCTCCCACAAGGCCATGCCTCCTGAAGGTTCCATTGCTTCCCAGTAACATCACACTGAGCACCAAGATTTTACATATGGACCTCAAGGAGTGCTAAGCATCCAAACTGTGACCGTCTCTGAGGAGGTGACTGTGTGTGTGTGTGTGTGTGTGTGTGTGTGTGTGTGTGTGTGTGTGTGTGTGTGTGTGTGTGTGTGTGTGTGTGTGTGTGTGCATTTAGTACAGGGTCTATAGAGTCTCACTACATAGATCTGACTCTTGGTAATTCTCCTGTTTTCAGCCATCCAAGCACTGGAATTACAGGGGTGTGCCATCATGTCCAGACTCAATCACCTCTCAGTGCACCCCAAGGCGGGGCCCGCACAGCAGACCCAGGATCAAACCTGGCCATTGCACTCTGCCTAAGCAGGAGCTTTAGTCCACATAGCTGTCTGGCCGATCCTTTAGGAGGTGACTTTTAAGAAAAGATCTAAACACGAGTGAAAGGTCACCATGAACCAGGTACTTCTAGAAGGCTACACCAATATTGTTATAAATATTCATGAACAAACTTTTGTATAGATGTAATATTTATGCCATTGCTTAATCATATGCTATCATGTTGACCACTAGACTGTGCTCACAAGACAGCTGCACCATTTTGCACCTCCACCAACCTCTTATAAAGGGTCCAATCCTCATATCCTCCTCAACACTTAGTATTATCAATCTTTTTTATTCTACCCATCCTAGTGAGAAGTTCTGCCTCGTAACTTTGATTTGCACTAGTCTGATGGCTAAAAGTGTGGAGCATCTTTTTCTATGTTAATTGGAAGTTATGTCTTTGGTGAAATGTTTGTGTATTTTGATTATTTATTTGTTTTTATGTATTTGGTACAGGGCCCCCCTATGCAGCTTGGACTCATAGTCTCCCTAGTGCTGGGATTACAGGTGTGAGCCACCACACCCAGACTTGGTGGCCTGCTCACCGTGCCCGAGGGCAGGGCGGAGCCACATGGGGTGTCAGGGATCAAACCCCAGTCCCTGCGCTTACCTAAGCAGGTGGTTAGTCCGCAGAGCTATCTTGTCAGCCCTTTTGCTTATTTTTAATGGAGTTATCTTTTTATTACTGGAATTATAAGTTATATACTATAGATTCAACAACTTTATGAGACGTGACTCAAAGATGTTTTCTTTTTCTGTAGGTTGTCTTTTGCTGTCCTTTGATGCATGAATTTTTACATTTCTCTATTTTTCTTTTGCTTTTAATGCTTTTTCATCATATCTACAAACTGGTTGTCAAATCCAAAGCCAAGAGGCCCTCTCATGCTGTACTCAATTTACTGGTATTTTGATGGGAATTTTTCATCCATATTTATAAGAAATATTGTTTTGTAATTTTCTTGTAATACCTGTGTTGTTTTGGTATCAGGCTAACATTGGCTTTACCAGTGAATAAGTTGATAAATATTCTCCTCTCTATATTTTAGAAAAGTTTATGAAAAATTTCATTTCTTTTTTTTAATTTTGGTAAAATACATAAACATAATTTTATTCTTTTAAGGCATTTTGAGTGTCCAGTTTGGTACCATTAAGTACATCCATGTTGTGTGTTCTTTTTTTAAATTCATTTATTTATTACAGTTTCTCGCTACACATCACGGATTCTTTTTTTTTTTTTGTGGGGGCGGGGGGAGGTCAGCTCAGCCCGCTCTGGGGGGAGGGGCTGGCATGGCATGTGGTGCTGGGGATCGAACCGTGGTCCCTGAGAGGCGCTTTAGACCACTGAGCTATCTTGCCAGCCCCCATCCATGTTGTTTTACAACCATTCATATCATCTGTCTATGGAACTTTCTTCATCTTCCAAAATTGAAATTCTATTCCTCTTTCAGATATTTTTTTATTCTGTAAATGATTGGTAGACTTCACATAGCATACAGTGAAGCTACATGATACTGGACTTTTCTTTGTGAAATTTTTGAATTATTAATTCAATCTCTGTATTAGTTATAGATTTATTCACAGCTTCTGTTTCCTCTTGAGTTCATTTGCTAGGTTTTGTACATGTCCATAAATCTGTACATTTCATTGTAGTTGCCCAATTTATGGGCATTTCATTCTTCGCGGTATGCCTTGGCAATTTTCATTTCAGTAAGGTCTATATTAATGCCCCCACTTTCATTTGGGTAAAAAGTACCATCTTGGTACTTTTAGTATTCTCTCTGTCTACTAACTTCATACCTTGGTCATTATAGATAAAGATGTGGTTTTTGTTTCTGTTTTAGCTTTTTGAAAGAACTAACCTTTTGTTTTTTTTAAAAAAATGTAAAACAGTAATTTAAAAAACCAGTATTAGAAATAATACAAAATTTCACTAAGTACATCTTAGGCAGAACGCAAAGCTGGGGGTTCAGGGCCCCATATGCCATGCTGGCCCCACCCCAGCGGTGCACTGAGATGGCAACTGAGACTGGGTGTGGTGGCATGCACTGTAATCCCAGCACTTGGGAGGCTGAAAACGGGAGGATCACTATGTCTGATCTACACAGCGAGACCCTGTAGATCCTGTAGACACTGTATCAAGTATATTGTTTTTAAAAAGAATTCACTAAACAAAGTAACAAGTATTCAACAATGACTGCTGTAGTTCATGAAGTTTTCTTCTAATTGGTTGTTTAGGTTACCAGATATAGTCATGCAAAATTGTTTTTTTTTAAGTTATAAAACATTAAAAAGAAAAAACAAGTAATAAAAAGAAAAGAAATTTAAGCATTAACTGCTCCTTTCAAAAGACCAGCAGAAATTGGCAGTACAACTACCCAAATTATCCTGCATCTATATACATAAATATATCTTTTTCCCTTCTTTCATGTATCCTTTTCCTCATCCCAGTTTTTCCTTCCCCCTGAACAAATTCCTTCCCTTTCACAGGATCTATTGTACCTTTCAGACTGTATTTACTCTTTCAGGTCTTCCCACTAACGAGAATACAATGTTTGCCCATGTGGGTCCAATTATTTCATTTACCAATGCAGTTTCTAGTTGGATCCATTTGTTTACAAAAGTCTCGAATTTATCTTTTTTCCAGCTGAGTGATATTCCATTGTGCAAAAATACCATATCTTTTTTATTCATTCCTCAGTTGATGGAATTTGGGATGTTTCCAAGATTTAACTGACAAATAGTGCTGCTATAAAAAAGTACACATATACCACTGTGGTATGATGATTTCAGTTCTTTTGGGAAAATACCTCGGAGACTAGCTGGATTGAATGGGCCCTCCAATCCTAGTTTTTCAGGAAACTCCACAGTGATTTCCATAGTGGTTGTACCAGCCAGCATTCCCAACAACAGTGCAGAAGGGTTCCTTTATCCCCCACAGCCTCTCCAGCATTTGTTATTGGTTGACTTCTTGATGGTAGCCATTCTTTTTAGCATAAGTTAGAGCTGACCTTTTAATTCACTGATTTTTCTGTTTTTCTCTTTTCTATTTATTTTTATTTATTTATTTTTTTGGCAGAACTGGGGATTGAACTCAAGTCCTTCCACTTGCCAGGCAAGTGCTTATTCTATTGAGTCATCTCCCCGGCCCCTCTCTTTTCTATTTATCAATTTCCACTTTAATCTTTATTTCTTTATCCCTTGTTCTTGCTTAGATTTTAAATTACCCTTCTTTTCCAGTATCTGAAGGTGAAAGATTATTTGTTGACCAGATATCTTTTATTCATTTTTAAATGTAGACATTTACAGCTACAAATATCCCTCTGAACATTACTTTAGCTGCATCTCACAAGCTTTGGTATGATGTATCTTCCTTTTAACTCATGTCAAAGTAGTTTTTTAATTTCCCTTATGATTTTCTGTTTGACTTACTGGTTATTAATTACTGAAATGTTTTATTTCTATGTATTTGTAAAATTTTCACAAGTTTCAATATATATTAATAATTTCTAATTTCACTTCATTGTGATTGAAAACATATTTCATACATGTCAATCATTTAAAATCTGTTGGGATTCCTTGTTTGGCCTAGCATATGGCCTGATTTGAAAAACATTCCGTGCGTGCTCGAGAAAAACATATTCCACTGTTAGTGTCAGAGCGTTCTGTGGCTGTCTGTTAAGTCTAATTCATGCATGTCATTTAAGTTTTCCACTTCCTTTTGTATCTTCCATCTAGTTTTTATATACCTAATTGAAAGTGGATTAGCTGGGCTTGGTGATGCTCACATGTAATCCCAGCACTCAGGAGGCTGAGGCAGGAGAATCATTTTGAGGTTAAGACCAGCCTGGGCTACAAAGTGAGTTCAAGACCAGCCTGAACGGCATAGAGAGACCCTGTCTCAAAAAGACAAAAAAAAAAAAAAAAAAAAGGGCTGGAGAGGCAGCTCAGCGGTGAAAGCTCTTGCCTGGCAAGCACAAGGACCCCAGTTTGATCCCTGGTACCACATGCCATGCTGACTCTGGAACTGGCACACTGTGCCAAAACCAGGCATAGTGGTGCACATCAATAATCCCAGTGCTGGAGAAGTTGAGACAGGAGGATCACTAGGAGTCCAAATTGCATAACAAGACCCTGTATCAAAAAAATAAAAATAAAATAAACCAGACTATTAAAGTCTCGAGCTATTACTATATTTCATCTCAACTTGTTAGCCTTAGCTTACATATTTTAGAACTCTGTTCTTAAGGGCATATATATGTATAATTGTGAGGCTTTCTAATGAATTAACCCTTTATCATTATAAAATGGCCCTCTTATCCTTAATGACATTCCTGTCTTAAAATGTATTCTTTCTGATATTATTTTTATGGCCGCTCCAGCTTTCTTCTTATCACATCTGCACCTTCCCATTCTTTCACGTCAGCTTTGGTTCCCAAGTGAGACTCCTGTAGGTGGGAATGGTTGGATCTTGGTTTTCCCCAAGCTGCCAATCTCTGCCTTTAATAGGCTCATTTAATAGGCTCACATTTGTCAGAAATATTGATAAAGTCAGATTTATGTCTGCTCTTTTATCTTAAACCTTGTATCTGTCTCTTGTCTTTTTTATGTTCTTCCATTTCTCCTTTTTGCTTTAAGTGAATATTTTCTAGGGTAATACAGAAAGCCCCCAACTTCAGAACTAGTTCCATTCTGGGATAACATCAGTCAGTTGGATTCATTCATGAGTCTGATAAATGAATCTTACACTCGTTTGACACACATATACAATGTAAAGCATAAAGAAACCTGAACACACCCATGCAGGTACAGCGAGTCCCTGCTATGTTGTGCCTCTGTATACAGCTGCACAGCTGGCTCATGGCTGACCCGAGAGCTATTTCTGTGACGTGCTCATGTTGATGAATGTTCAGAGTGCGGGGCCGTTGCATCTATGGAGCTCTAATGTCTGCAAGTTGGGGAGTTGCTGAGCTTCCATTTCTTTAATAATTTCTTTTTGAATCTTTTTTATTCTGTATTTGGTACAGGATCTCACTACACAGCTCACACTCAATGATTCTCCTGCCTCAGCTTCCCTAGCGCTGGGATCACAGGGGTGCACCACCACATCCGTCTTTGATGGCTGGCTTAGCCCTGGGCCGGCACAGCATGTGGTACCAGGGATTGAATCCAGGTCCTTGTATTTGGCTGGGGAGGTGCTTAGGCCACTGAGCTATCTCCACAGCCCCCCTTTAATGACTTTTAGCCCCAGATTTCTTTGAGTTAGGCTCTTAATGGTTGCTCTTTACCAGATGTATCTTTTCAGACTTCTTAGTTACACAAATCTGATCCAAATGAGAAGTTAGCCCAGTCACTCCTATATAACTCTGTTCCTTCTTTCCTCTTTGTATGCTATTATTATTATGTAGTAGAACATTTCTTACACAGCATGTGGTGGTCTAGTGGAGAGAGACCTAGCCTTGAGGGGGCCTGGCTCAGTCTTGTACTGGCCACATGACTGCAGGTGAGTGATCTGATATCCTTGGGCCTAACTGTCTCTACTTGTAAGATGAGAAGAACTGGATGAAAGTAACTCCAAAGGTGAAATGAAATCTTAGCACCGAGTCTACACATACATAGTAGGGGTTCTGAAAACTGGGCTGGTTTTGCCTCTTGTTTTTGATTCCAGAAATCCACTTAACCTGGCATCCCCAGGTCAGAGAGCCAGGAAGTATGCATATCTAGGCAAAAGCATGTATGTGCCTCCCCTGGGGAGCAGCTTGTGGTGAACATTGACAAGCAAGGGTTTGGGCTTCAGGCAAGACCAACATACAGGCCGTTAGCCTCCTTATCCTTGCCCCTCTGTGCATCTCCTGCCTCTTCTAAACACTGTGGTGAACTCCTGCCCACCTCAGATCCTACTAGACTGTTCACCTAGTGCTGCAGGCCTTGAATTTAGCCTCAGCACTGCCACTGATTTGCTCTGTGACCCTGGCCAACTCCGTTGTCCTCTCCAAGTCTCCCTTTCCCTGTCTGAGTTAGTTGACCTCCTGGGACAGAGGCTTCAGAGCAGAAGAAAGGTGGTCATTCCCGCAGACAACAAGGTGAAGTGCAATTCTGCTCTTTCCTCACTAGAGGAGTGGCCAAGAGAGAATCTGTGGCTCTGGACCCAGACTATCCTCCATTTATTTTAGGACAAGTGACTCATAGAGCAGCAGAAGTGAGAAGAAAGGTTTGTGGTGGCCCTGGGCCTCAGCTCAGAGCCCTCTCTGTCTGTCCACAGTAGCACGATACAACCGCACCAGCTACTTCTATCCCACATTCTCAGAGAGCTCGGAGCACAGTCACCTACTTGTGTCTCCTGTGCTGGTAGCAAGTGCTGTCATAGGCGTGGTCATCATCCTCTCCTGCATCACCATCATCGTGGGCAGCATCCGCAGGGACAGGCAGGCCCGGCTCCAGCGCCACCGCCACCGTCACCATCAGCGCCATCATCACCACCACCATCGGCAACGCCGACACCAAGACTACGAGCACAGCCACGGTGAGCTGATGCCCGTCTGGGAAACTGGGGTGGCTGTCCCGTGTGGCCAAACCTGGGAGGCTATGGGGAGGGGCCTGCTCTGCCACTGGGAGGACTAGGTGGTCAGTGAAGGTCTCAGTCATCAGAAAGAGTTCCCAGGTGCCCAGCATGATGTGCTCAGTAGTGTGAAAGATCCCGTGTGGCCAACCAAGAGAGGACTCCAGCTGAGGCTGAAGCCCAGGGAAAGAGTGTTTCAGATTTCCCAGCTGGTACCAAAATGGGAGATGGATGGAGAGAGGGATGGATGGCAGGTGAATTAGTGAATAAATGCAGATGGGGAATGAACTGGTGAGGGAAAGGATGGGTGAGGGATTGAGTGGATAGATGTGGAGGGGATGGATGGATGGGCAGATGGATGGATGGATGGATGGATGGATGGGCAGATGGATGGATGGATGGATGGATGGATGGGCAGATGGATGGATGGATGGGCAGATGGATGGATGGATGGGCAGATGGAAGGAGGAATGACTGGAAGGGTGAATGAATAAGATAAAAGGGATGGGCAGGTAGCAAATAAAAGGTGGATATTCAGGAAAGCAGAGGGTAGATAGGGTGATTGACATGAGGTGACATCTGAATACATGGATGGAAGATTTGATGGATGAATGAGCAGTAGGTAAGTCTATCCCTGAGGGCCTGCAAAGTGCAAACATGGAGAAATGATTTGCGGGTCTCTCAATTAGGAGTACCACCCCTAAACAGAGTTGGTGGCCAATTCTTAAGGCAGCAATCCTGGAACTGTCCATCTGGCCAGCATGCTGCCATCTGATTCTTAATCCTGGCAGGGATCAGTTGTCTAAAAACATCAGGGAAGAACTCAGTTGCATCCAATTCTCAGACAATTTTTACTGGCAAGAAAAGGTAGACCCTTGCTGACAGGAGCCTGTGCCAAGCCTGCCGGGCTCTACCCCAGGGCCAAGGCCACACTGCAGGTAGGCACAGACAAGCACGTTGGGAAGTGAAGCATCCCGGCAGTGCCCTGAGCACTGCAGATAAAGTGATTTGAGCCTCTCAGAGGCCAAGACATGCATGGCAAGACCTGCAGGCTCTCTCTTACTCGGAGTCTGGAGAGAAGAAAGGGCACAGTTTGCAGATGGATCTAATTAGATCCAACCAGCCCAGAGCATTTAGAAACCTCTCTTCCCTCCCAGAACTCCCAGGAATTAGAAGTTTCCTCTTCCCTCAGAGCTAACTGGTTAGGGATGCTCCACCTATCAGCAGTAGGGAGAGGAGGCCTGGGGTAGAGGCAAGGAGTAAGAAGCACTTGCAAGCAGCCAGTACTTTCTGTGCAGGATCTCTGTGCAGAATCTTCACCATGACCCAGGAGCAGCCACTTTTTATCACCACCCCAATTTACAGATCATGAGTAGAGGTTGGAGGGGTTCAGTAAAAGGATCTGAGCCCCTATAGCCCAGCCTGGCTATACCATGGGAGCTGCTTAGGAGGAACCAGTATCACCACCCTGGAAAGGAAGGGCTGGAAGAGAGAGGGTCGGTGGTGGTCACCTACAGGCAAGTGTGGGCCAGCCCACTCGAGGGTTACCAGGAGGACCAGAGCTCCTTCCTGGGAGAAGCCTGGTCACCACCTTCAGCCACCCACCCATGACCTGCTGCCCACCTCACCCTGGGCCTGCCCCTCACTCTCAGCTCTTGTCCAGGTGCCTGTCCATCTCCTTTTACTGCAGTCCCTTTGCACCTGCCAGGTTGCTGATCCCTTCCTTCCTCAGCTATGAAAGCCATCCAGGCCCAGGCCAAATGCCACCTCCTATAGGGAGCTTCTGTGGCCCCTGTTGACCCCAACAGGCAGAGTTGAATCAGAATTCATCTCCCCTACGTGTCCTTGGCAATGTCCACATGCTTCCCTCAGAGCCTCCGTCATTGCTAGCTCTGTGGCCAGTTCCACACAGGGCCCAGGGCCCAACCCAGATGAGAGTCCTCCAGGGACAAGAGAAGCTGCCACCTCATTCTGCCCTCACAGAAAGACGTGACAGGCACCCAGTCTAGGGGCCACCATTGCTCCAAAGTTCAGTCTTGGCCTTGCAAAGGAAAATACAGGCAGGCCAGTGTGTCTGTGGACTATAGTGGCTTCCAGACCAATGCCACTTAAACTAGGTCCTGACCTCAAGCACAGGCAGGGTGAGAGGAGGTTGCAGCCATGCCAATTGGAGCTCAGGCCTTTGTTCACAATGTTAATTCACAGTGCAGTGCAGGCAGTGGCAGAGGTCACTTCTGTGGGGCTCCTTCTCCCTGGCCCACTCCCGTTCTCTGCTCCTCGGGCACTGGCATCACTCAGCCCTGCAGGGAAGCCAGAAGTGGAGCCAGCCCACACTTTACTTGCTCCTGGAGCAGCACACCTGAGAGCTACAGAGCTGCAGGCTGTCAGAACAGGAGCAGTGGGCAACTGTGGGCACCAGGCAATAGCAGAGGGTCAGCGCAGGACCTCCATCTGCCTGGTGGGCTCCTGACTCATGTCTCTCCCATTCCCTCTCAGACAGTTTTAGAGATTCCTCTCTTCTGCCGCTTATATGTCAGAGCCCAGCCCCAGTACTGGTCACTGACTTCCTGCTCCATCTTACCCATCCAACAGGGTCAGCATCAGCCATCAGCCTCTCTGCCCTCTCACAGTTCCTGAGCTCTGTGCCAGAGTCCCTAGAACACTGAGGGACCTCAGACTCAGGGTGTCCCATGCACATCCTCTCCCACTTTTTACTGTCCAGCTCAGGCAAAATTGCTTAACTTCTTTATATCTCAGCTGGTCCATCCATAAAACCAGATTGTCAGGGTCCACCTCAAAAAGTTATTGTGCGCTGGGCATGGTGGCTCATGCCTGTGATTCCAGAACTCTAGGAGACTGAGGAGGGCTGCAAGGTTGAGCCCAGCCTGCGCAACTCAGCAGGACCTTGTTTCAAAATACAAACATAATGGGCTGGGGATGTAGCTCAGTGCAGGGGCCCTGGGTTAGATTCCCAGGACTCAGGGAATAGAGGAATTATTGCAAAGATTAAGTTAGTAAGTCAGTGCACTATAACTGTGAATCATTTTCTCTCCTGAGAAAACCTGCCTGCGGGTCACTGCTTTTCCTCCTGCCAGCAGCCAGCATGGCGCTCCAAGGCTGTGACAACCAGGCAGCCAGCCCCAAGGTCAGGCTCCACCACTCCGGTCCTCTGTTGCACAGCCCTGCCTGGCTCCTGTTGTCCTCAGCACAATGTCAGCATTCTGCTCTGCCCAAGGGGCTTTTCTACAGCCTGACCAGACAGAGAAGAGCCAGCAGATAAGGAAGGAGAGGAAGCTGCTCTGTTTCTAAGATGCAAAGATCAAGAGCATTGAGAGGCCTGGTGACTGGCTAACTATCTCCCCCAGACCTCACCCCTCTTCTGGTGGGGGCACACCAGCTCTGGGCACAGGTTCTCCTCCCGGCTCTCCTGCCTGTCAAGGGGTAGTGACCATGGATTGGGCTCAACAGTGAACAGAGGTATTTCTTAACTTCAACAAAAGAAGCATAAGGAGATTTCACCTTCCATGGGGTGCAGCTGGGGCCTCTGGAGGCCTGCACTGTTCCTGTGTGCACCACATTTTTTTAGCATAAATCTTTTTTATTCATTAAATTAAGAGAATGTAGCTGTATATCTATCCTAACTATTTTGAATGTGCAGATACAAAATGGTCATTCATTTGTATCCCCCTTTTTTTGTTTAGTTTTGTCAGAAAAGGGTATTCCATTGTCATTTAAATATTGTAGGTGCATGAATTCAGCAAAATAATCCAATATAGTTCAGTAGTCCATAACAGTAGTGGGTTATCCACAGGACTGGCAATGTCAGAAGTTACTGACTTGAGCCTTTTACAGCTCAGCATATTAATATGGCTTTACTTTGTGTACCTCATTTTTATACTTTTCTGCTGGATGGTTAAGACCAAGATATATATTTTTTGTTATATAACAAAAAATGTGACTTTTGTATCAGATAAGGTCAGTCAGGTATCATCGGGGTTTACCCTGTAACCCTGTACCACACTTTGTAGATCCGTTGTCAGTGTCAGCCATGTGGATGAGTCACTGCCATTGCCTGACCAATTTGCTCTCTGTGAAAGCCTGAGAGAAAGTTTTCTCTCCATATGACTCTCCTTGGGCACACTCCATCCTCCATCATCAAGTGGGGAATAGGAGAGGAATCTGGGGAAGAGGCTGGGCTTCCTCTGCCAGAGCTCTGCCCAGTGAGGAGTTTGGGGCTGGACTTGGCCCCTGCAGATTGAGGCCTCCGCTGGGCAAGCCCCTTAGGGTAGCCTTGGTTTCCACAAGATGCCCAGCTCTGGAAGGCCTCAGAGAAAGCAGCCTGAGAGGGTAAGCAACAGTTTAGTTTGGCCCCACCAGACCTAGAAGCAGCCCTGACTTCCCATGGGTCCCTGGCTGGCAGCTGCACCACCCCCTGGCCCGCAGCTGAGCCTACTCCCAGGACAGAGCCCTTCTCAGCGGCCAGCGCTAGGGCTCCAGAGCCCAGCCACCCTGCCTCAGCTTCCTGCTCCCATCTTTCTGGGGCCTCCTTCCCCACATCCCTCTAAATCATCCATGCTGAAGGGGAACAAATCTCTTCCCAGCTTCATTTTTACAGCATGAATTACTGGGTTCATTTTTCCTAGTAGAAAAGTAATACATCTTCATTGTAGCAAACATTAAATCATATAGGCAATATCAAAAAGAAAATAAGGGTCAAGATCTCATCGTCTGGACAGAGCCTCCCCCATGGACGTGCTGGAAATATTTGCTCTGGGTGCTTTCTCTGCATCCACACGGAACCTGGAGCTGGACCTGCGTGTGGTTCCATAGCCTGATTCTTCCACTCCTGTCAGATCCACAGTAGAAGGGAGACTAGGGGAGGGGAGAGGCCTCAGCTTATTCAGGGCTGGAATTTCACCTCCACACTCGACCAAGTGTGTGAAGCAGAGCCTCAAGCTCCTGGTCTGTAGAATGGGCTGGATGCTGAGCTGCAGCCCTGGAGGAGAGGCGTCTCCCCAGAGTCCTTTTAGGTGGGGAGGGCTCAAATCTAAGCCATGGCATCTTTAGCTGCATGGTCAGCATTAACCAAAACTGGAGGGAGGGACTGCTTAGAAAGCAAGGTGCCAAGATAGCCAGCTGCCTGTTAGCCCTGTCTGCTAGCCTTACCAGCCACTGTGCAGCCTCAATCAAGTTACTGAACCTCAGCGGAAGAGTGAGAAGATTATTTTCTAGAAGCATTCCCTGGGCAGAGGTAAGAAATTGAAGATTCTGTCATCAAACTCTGGATAAGCACTGCTAGTTGTGCTGCTTAGCTGCAGGACCTGTCAGAGCCTCAGTATGTTAATGTAAATTTAAATAAACAAAAGCAAAGTAGAGCAGGAAGCTGGAGTCCACCCACTTCTCAGAGAAACCACTCCACCTGGAAGTGCAGGCAGGCCTGAGCCAAGGAACCCCTGCAGCCCTCCTTTCTGACCTGGTGAGGTTCAAGCACTCCTTTCTCATCTCCCTGCTTGGTGTACTGTGGGACCCTCCTTTCAGGCCCCTCCTCTTCCTCTGGCCGTTCTGGCAGCCGCTCCCTCCCACCCCATGAGCTGCTCTACCTCTCTCTTCCCCCGGATCCCACCTACTGACTCTGTAAAAGTCCATGACACACTGCTCAGGACGAAGCCGACCCCAGGACAGGGCCCTCCTGCTTCTACTCTGTGACCTGTGCTCAAAACAGTGACAATACTCTCGCCCAGGGCCACTGCTGGGACACAGGTGGCTCTGTGTGGTGTGAGGATGGTCAGGTGGGGGTCGGAGGCCTGGTGGCCTCAGGCAGATCTGCCCCTGGCCCTGGCCCAAGGCCCCAGCTGCTGATCTGTCCCTGCAGTTGCTGACGGGAACGCGGATAGCCATCCCAGCCACAGGATGCACTCAGCCTGCAGTCCCACGGAGGACTGGCCCCCACCCTTGGACATCAGCTCTGACGGGGAGGTGGACGCCACGGTGCTCAGGGAGCTGTACCCTGATTCTCCACCAGGGTAAGGAGGACACATCTTGAGGGCCTGAGAGATAGGGCTCTGGACTGGAAGACATTCCCTTTCCTGGGTTGGGGCAGCAGCCTCTCTACCACCACCAAATGCAGAATCATTGTAGGTGTGGCCATCTCCTCACCCCTGGGACTGGCAGGTCCCTTTGAGGTAGGGTGTGGCCCAGCACAGGTCCCCAGAATGCACTGATTGAAGGTGCAATAGGTAGTAGGGGCTCGCAGTTTGGGTGGTGGGCCCTTGGCAGCAGTTCTAAGCTCCCTGGAGTCTCCCGCCCCTCTTGTCTCCCTGGGGAGTGTAGACTAGAGCAGGGCCAAGTTATTCCAAAACCCACTGTGCCTCCATCTGTAATTCATCCCCATCCCTAAGGCAGTCTGCCTCCCATGCTGTATGATGCTGCAGATACAGCCCTGGAGATCCAGGCTTGGCTAACTCCTGTCGCCTGGCAGGTCTTGATGGGGGTAGGGGGCGCCAGCCCTGCCTTCAGGCACAGTGCTGGTCTTCTTTACCTGCCCCCCATCCCTGCCTCAGCTGTTGTCCTAGCCTTGGCCAAGCCCTGAGCCCAGTCAGCCTGGGGTAAAGTGAGGGTGGGGTGGTTGAGGGGTGCTTAACCTCTCTGCCATTCATCCTGCCTGAGACAAATCCAACAGTCAGGAAGAACTCTGCTTCCCAGGGACCCCAGACTCCTTTGGGGGGAACCTTGACAGTGATCAGAAGCAGTGCCTTCCCAGGCATCGTCTTGCATACCTTTAATCTTAGAGGATGAAGCAGGAGGATCCCATGTTCAAAGCCAGCCTGGGAAATTTAGTGAGATACTGTGTCAAAATATAAAACAAAAAGGGTTCTATATGTAACTCAGTGGGAGAGTGCCTCCATGTTCAATCCCCAGTACTCAGGCAGAAGAGGAGGAGGAAAAGGAGGAAAAGCCTTCATGGCCCTTTCCTTTAGATGAGCTACAGGGACAGAGGGTGTCCCTGGGGCCCAGTCCTGACCTCAGGCCCAGCCAGCCCACATGCACAGGGGCATTGTGAAGCCTCAGCCTCAGGATCTACAGGGTTTCTGTCTAACCCTCAGCCTGACTTCCAGACAGTCACACTGTCCTCTCCCAACCCTGGAAAAAGTAAGTAAGGAGTAGCTCCTCGTGCTTTACAGAAAGATTTTGTCATGGGGCCTGGAGGAGAGAGTTCTGTCCACGGCCCCTGTTCCCAGAGACTCCTGTGAGAGGAGGAGGAGGAGAACAGGGAGTTTGCTGAACACTAAGATCCAGCTCCCAGGGTGGAGAACCCAGGTTCTAGCCCTTAGCATGAGCCCCTAAGGCCTACATCACATCATAGAATACTCAAGGGCTTATATGGGGTGCTCTGATTTGGGGGATAGCTCAGCTCCTAGCCACTGGCAGGCTGAGCATCAATAATGCAGAATCAGGGAGGGGGTAGTCCATCCCCCTCCCTAGCTGAGGACCCATCAGGCCCTGGAGAGAGCATCATCCCCCCCTCTCCTGGGAACTTTCTGTCTGATTCTGTCAGCTGAGGGGGACCCCAGGGTCTCCTTCCCCACCTACACATGATTTGAGCGCTTCCTACCCAGCCCTGTCCCCCAAGGGACCCCCTTGGAGAGCTCCCCAGCAGAGGCTGCTCCAGTGCTAAGAAACCTGAGACCCAGAGAATGAGTTCTTAGAGATGGTGAGGACTGAGTCTTGATCCCATCGAGGCAGCCCCCCCCCCCGAGAGCAGTGGGGTTCATGGAGTCAGCGTGGATGCCCCCAACCCCCACCCCCATCCACAGCTTGGGCAGCTCATCACTGCAAATAGGACGGGGAACACACACACACTCCTAAAGCCTGGGTTCAAAAAGCCCTGAGAGAACCTCTTCTTTCATAGCTACGAGGAGTGCGTGGGGCCAGGGGCCACCCAGCTGTATGTCCCCACGGATGCGCCACCTCCCTACTCACTCACCGACTCCTGCCCCACCCTGAATGGCACCCTCGACTCAAGCAGCGGCCCCAGCCTCAGCGGATACCAGCAGGAGCAGAGGACCAGGGTCCAGAGTGGCCTCCGCACCGTCTCCATGGACACGCTGCCCACTTACGAGGCCGTGTGTGGAGCTGGCTCCCCGGCAGGCCTCCTGCTGCTGCCAGGACCAGAACCAGGGCCAAGGAACTCACAGGGCTCAGCCGCCCCTGCCCAGGCCCCAGCCTCAGGCCCTGAGCAAATTGTGTGAGTGACCCGGCCACCCAGGTCCTGTTAGTCCCTCCAGGCTGAGCCACAGTTTTCAGGCATATTTGGGCATGCACACACACAGGCACACACAACTCCTGCATACACATCTACATAATCACACACCTACACACACTGACACACCCCATGTGCACACACAAAGACGTGGCCCACGCGAGTGTGGACATTGTACACACAGGCCCCCATACCCACACAAAACCAACCTGCAAAGGTTTCATTAAAAATGAAGGTTTCCCAGCCTCCTGCCCCACCTCCCCGACTTGGTGGTTGGGCCTCTGTGGGCAGCGCTGGGCAAAAGGGTGAAACAAGAAGGCAGTTTCTCTGCCTTCTCCCCTGGCCTCACCTGGAAGATTGGCCCAAATTCTGGCTCTGCCTCCAGAAACTGCTTGACCAACCAGGTCAGCCGCCTGCCCCGACCCCCCAGGGCTCGCCTCTGGGAGCTGGGGCAGGCCCACGGGATCCTGCTGTGTGCTGGGCCTATCTCTCAATTGCAGGGCAGATGAGCCACAACATCCCCACCCTGCCTCCTACAGGGTAGGGACACAGGTCTGGGGGCACAGGGACATGGGGTGGGGACAACCCACCGGCCCCTCCCTCACCCATGCCCTCAGGCTGGTGGTGCTAGTGGAGTTATCACAGTAGCCCACCCCAAGCTACAGCGGGTGATCAGGGCCCTGGGTGGGTGTGTGGTTGAGGAGTAGGACGGTGGTTCCTACATCAGTCTGAGCACTGCCTGGAACAGTTTTCAGAGAAGATAAGGCCAGCACTGGTACCCAGGTGGCCTTAGCAAAGGGCTGGTGGGTTGGGGCCGAGAAGGTTCCTGGCAAGTGTGCACCCAGCCGACCACAGTGGTCTGAGCTCAGATGGACTGGGGCCACCCCCTGGGAGCTGGTGCTGTCAACCTGGGTGGCAGTTACAGCTGGGGACAGCGAGTCAGGCATCCTGGCCTTGACCTTCTAGGGTGTTTGCAGAGAGAAACTAAAGGGGACTGGAGCGCCATAAAAACCCATGCCACTGCAGAGGGCCAGCAGCTTAGCTTTGGGTCCTCACAGGGGATGTGAGGTCAGCCTGGCTGGGGAACGGCTCAGAGCTTGACCTGTGAACTCCAGCAGTCCCCATCAGAGACCATGTAGGAAATTGCGAGTCCTGAAGACCCAGGCTGCTGGGGTGACGGCCAGGCATCTCTCAAGAGGTCCCTGCCAGCATCGCTGTTGGCAAGGAGCAAATAACCCTGACTCCCACTCCCCCTGTGTCTCTCCTAAAACAGTGAGCTCCCCTTCTTCCCTACACTCACATTTCATTCCTCCAACGAAGGGCTAAGATAATTCAGTAATCCCTTTCTTAAGCAGAGGGGTGGTAAGACTGGTGATCTTGAATTTTATTTTCTGTAGAAATAGCATTTCTTCTGGTGCAGAGCTGAAAGGAGTCCACCAGGAGGGTCTGTAGCGTCCTGCGTGTTGGGGTCCCGGACTGCAGCTGGGGGAGAGACATTGTTTACAAGCAGTTCTGTCCACCTTTGTGGTATACTGTTTTCTAGGCAAAAACATCTGTCTGTTGTACTGTATAGCCTTTAAAGTGCACCCCAGAGATGAGTGGCTATCAGGAGTGCATCCTGTACCTGCGACTCTAGAGTGCTGGGGGAAGATAAAAATCCCTGCCTACTCATCAACGTTTGCAGGGCCAAGCTGAGCAGCTTTTCTTGTTCCTGGACTAGGCGCTGAATAAGCAACAATGTATCTTTTCTGTGTTTAAAATAAATATATCAATAAAAATGTAGCAAGAAGTAACCAAGAGTGCATGGGGGCTCCTGGGGCGAAAGCTGAGAGTGAAGGAACACTGAACCTATGGGTCCCTTTAGCTGGCATTCCAGGCCCATGACATCTCAGGATTTTAAGTCCCTGAAGTGTCACCTTCCTGTTGGAATGACTAATTGGGTAAGGAGAGATGTACAGGAGGAGCTCCTGCTTTGCTTTTGGACCTCGCTGAGACATGGAGTTCTTTCTCTGAGACTTGGCGGATGTCCATGTCACTTGGGCCATCAACTTCAGGACTTAACTCTGGGAACACTGAGGACCGCACGTTTTTATTTCAACAACAGTTGGCCTTCGTCACCCAGATGGCATCTACTACCAGGAGAGAGGGGGAATTTTAATTAGACTGACATGAGTTCTTTACTCACACTCTGAAAATCTTCCTCTTTCTGTGTGGTCTGTAAGACAGTGACCTTGACTGCTAATCCCATCCCAAGTCCATGTTCCAGCTGGAGGGGTGGAGCAGACAGCATCCTGCATAGCTATCCCCACTCTGGGCCCACACTGCCACCTGCTGTCTGTATGCTGCCACTGTCCATGGAAACCACATGCCATTGAAACCCCTTTTCAGGCCCACTTGGAAACCCGTTGCCACCGATATGCATAGCTGTAGACAAGATGGGCCACTCTAGTCAAGGTTTGTCTTTCACACAGGGTGTCCCTTGAGGCTGAACCCATTCATGCATTACATTTTCAGGACGAATGCCTGTCCTCCAGCCGCTCTTTCTGGGCACACCTCTGCCCCACGTCCAGTATGCAGAATAACCCTCTTCTGTTCTCAGCCCTACTACACGTGGCTCAGGTACCTCTATGTTCCAGGGTTCCTCCTCATAAGATGGAGGTTGTAGCCTTCGTGGTGATGGAATCCTGCCTCAAGCTGTCCCAAAGCACAGGCTCCCTAGGTAGGTCCTTGGGGTCACTGGGCTCTTAATCCTTCCTGTTTCCTCCTCTCTGGTGTGCCCTGTGCTGTGGAGTGTCTACAGAAGGTGCCACAGGCAAGGCCCTCTACAAATTCCTCAGAGACACCAACTTGCTCTCTGCCAGAGGGCTGAAGGTAAGGACTAAAGAGAATATTCCCTGGTACCTGGTCCCCAAGGAAACAGGAGATGAAACCACATTGCCAGCATACAAGAGCAGGAGGGGCAGGGCCAGACCCCGGGAGCAGACGTGGGCATGACAGCCTGCTTAGTGAGCTGGTCTCAGGAGCAGGAGGGGAAGCAACCCCCTAGGTATATCATCAAGTAGGTCACTTCTGAGAGCCACCATGGTGTAGCCTACTGGTGACTTAGAGATGGGTGGTTACACCTCAAATCAGCCTTCCTAAGGGTGTGGGAAAGAAACTATTCCTATATCAGCTCTCACTGGTCAATGTTTGGAGGCTGCTTTGGGGGAGTATTAATTCTTATCCCGGTGTAAGCCAAGTGAGCCTATCACTTCAAGAAGGTCTTCCATGGGAGGGAAGGGGTGCTGAAGCTGCGGAAGATGAAGACAAAGCCATTGTGGTGAAGGTATGAGCTGGGCCAGCAGCACCGGGCCATGATTTCCAAGGTCTCTGGACAGGACACCAACAGAGACCTTGGTCTGCTGCACCAGCCAGCAAGCATCAGCCAAGATGGTGAAGGGGTGGATATAAAGTACAACTGTCCACAGCCACCACGTGGGATAGCCAGTGTCTCTCCTGCCAGACCTGCAGGCAGGTACATACACAGGGTCTACCACGCCTGATTCCTAGGGGCAACCCCAAATACACACTCCTGTGTCTCATTGTCACTCCTCCACTTCCTGTGCTGCTGTGGCACTTGTTCAGGCAGCTTGCATGTCACACTAATACCTCTCACCTTTTGAGCCCACATCCACACCAAGTCCTTCCTACAAGCACTTCAGGGATAGCACACTTAGGTGTCAGGGCCTGGGCATCAGCAGTGGGAGGAACAGCAGCTTTGTCATGGGAGGGGCGTATCTTCTGTCCTGGCCTCTGCTCTGCTTGACCCCACACTGTACCTCCCGAGTCCAGGGCAGCCCTGGGGGCTGGCACACCTGGGCATCCAGCCACGCCCGGCTGCAGAGCTCTGGGCACATTGCCACAGTCTCACCCACACACGGCTGACCATCCCGTCAGCGCAACTCCTGGAGGACAGGGGCGGCCTGCCTCTCTGCTCCACAGCTGGTGGCACCTGGCCCACCACCACCCACCAGCGTAGGGTGGCTTGGGGGAAATCTTGAAAGGGATTTTCTGACTCTTTGTAGGCTCTGAGCCCCATCATCCTCCACACTTCCTCAATTGTGAGAGATAGAAACCAAATCTGGACCTTCTTAGCAAGAAAGTACTTACTGGTTCATACAGTTCAATTGTTCTAGTGATAATTCTAACTTCAGGCATGGGTAGATCCCAGAAGTTCAAGTATAGGCAGGTGTGTTGTCCTTCTGGGCTGCTTCTTTCATTGGAACAGAGGTGTGAAAACCTCCACTCTGCTTTGATTGGTTCCTAATCCAAAATGAAGAGCATCTCCAGCTGAATTTCAGAGAAAACTGAAAACAGTTCCATTCTGAGAGAAGCGGGTTCCTCCCATGTGTCATGCAGACTTGAGGACAGTAGGTTCCAGAGCCAAGCTTCTCTGTTCCAGCCTCAGCTCGCCTTCAGCAGTTGCCCTCCCATCTCTGGGCCTCAGGACCCGCTACCAAGGCCAAAACAATAAAGATTATGTTGTTAAGTTGTCCCAGTAGTAATCCTGAAGGCTCCTTAACCACTCCCTAGCCCAGCCCAATGTTCCCCCAGAGCTGCTCACCCTGGCAGAGAAAGCAGGTTCTCACTAGACCAGTCACTCGGGGGAATACCCAGAAAGTGTGAATAATGTAACTGCCACCAAATTCAAAGCTCCAGATCATGACCCTGCGTATCTTTCCCTTCAAAAATGCATATGTTGAAGGTGTGGCCCCCAGAGCAGCACTTACACAGAGGTAGGACTGAGGCTGAATCAGGAGGCACCAACCAACCTCATGGGCTATTAGAAGATGAGGCCTCGGAGGAACTGGGTCACTGGAGATATGGCCTTGAAGGGTGCACCTTGCTCCCCATCCAGCCCCGCCCCACCCCACCCCACCCCTATGCACTGCAAAGCGAGTACCTGTGCATCAGTATGTACTGCCCCTCCATCAGCCCAGAGACAATGGAGCCAGCCTGTTGTGAACTGCAGCCCTCAGCCAGAATAAGCCTGCCCTCCTTTGTGTCAACAGTAGCTGCTGTTTTGTCAGAGCCCAAAAGCTGGAACACACAGTATCAGTCAGCCTTGCTGCACATCCTATGAAGCTCCTGTTTTGTCTTTGAGCCTTCATGTACCCTTCTGTAGGATGGATCAAACGGTAGCGCACTCTTGGGCCAGGCTCCCCTCAGACAGACACCCTCACACGAGCTGCTGATGTCCCTTGGCAACAGCCCTTCGTCCTACTGGCCTGGGTCCTCTCAGCCCCTGTGCTAGGCCTAACCCCTCTAGTAAACACCCCTGTATGTGGCAGGCATACCCTGGAAGCTTCACTACTGGGTGAGCCCTTGGCTTCCCAAACTCACACCGCACACCATTCTGGGCAGGCTGAGCTATGCAGACATCTCCGAGACAGTTTCCACCTTGACCCAGGTTGTCAGTGAGGAGGACGCCAAGCAGACAGTGTTTGAGCTTTCTGTCCAGAGTTGCCTTAGGGGCTTCTCTTGGAAACACAGGCAAGCAGGTCCTTGGGTCAGGCAAGAGGACACAGACCAGACCCCCAGGGCAGGTCCAGCCCAGAGTGAAGGCTGGTGAAGGTGCGTAGCTGCCTTGGTTCCAGCGAGCTGCAGGAAGACCTTTCAGGAAGATCTTACAAGGCCCTGGCTGATCTGCTCTCAGAGATCACTGCTGAGGGCTCTGAGCCTGTCTGAGGCTCAGTCACTGCTGTCAACCCCCAGCCCTGTGCCCACATGCTCTTGGACAATGAGGAATTCCTCACCTGCTTTAATGGCCTTGTCCTACAGCAGACACCTGCGTTCCCCAAGGACCCTCTCCTGAGCAGCTTGAAGGAAAATCAGGTCCAACCCCAGCCTTTCTCCGGCCTTTCCTCAGGAGGTGGCACCTCACCTAGGCGGCAGCAGTGACCATGCCTGGGTGACTCCTCCAGCTCTTGAGAGCATGAGGATCGCCGTTCCCAGCCAGCTCTGCCTGACACCAGGGCCTCAAATTCCCGGGGAATCCTCAGACTGAAATCCAGAAGCCCGGCCAGAGCTGGCCATGCCTGGCACCTCCAAGAACCTCCCCTGAGATAGACAAACTCTGTGAGTATCTCTCTCACCTGCTTGGACCCCGGACTCCAGCAGGCCACCTAGGAGGCTTCCCACGCCTTGCAGGTGAGGACAGTGGACACCTAGGGCCTTTTGTGGGGCCGGAGCCAGCTGGTGATGGTGGCTTCCCAGGCAATAGGATCACTCGACCTAGGCGTTCCACCCAGATGCCCTCACCCTCACTCACTATGTTCCCTGGGGAAGCTGGAGATGCCAACACCCTGGTAGCGGCTGAGGATGTCAGCCCCAAATGTTACTGGATGTTACACCCTGAGCCGGCAGATGGTTCTGACCAGTATGTCTCCCCAAAAAGGCAACCACTGGGAGGGGGGTCACTCTAGAACTGGGGTGGGAGGATGAGGATGGAAGCCAAACTCATGGCTTCTTAGGTCCGGGACCAGCCCAGGGGCTGCTTTCAAATGCGAGCAGTGCCACTTACTGTACCTGTGGGCAACTCAACGTCTTTGAGTTTTATCTGCCTTATCAGTCAAGTGTGTATGGTCAGCCCTCTCGAAGAAGGCTGGGGAGAATTAGCAAGGGGGCTGCACACAGCCCCAAGGCCCCTTAAGCGGCTTTCTGGCCTCTCCATATGCCAACTGAGTCAGATGACCATGTCTGAGCAGCAGTTGCCCCAGCACCCTTAAGGCCCACTTCACCAGAGCCAGAGCTGTGTAGGCAACCAGACAAGGGGGGTGCCTTTAATATGCTTAGGGCCCTGCTGGCCTCCTTTTGCTCTCAGCTAAATGCTGGCTAATGAAGGATGAAAGCCACAGCTGGGAGCGCAGGGTCACCCCTCCTGTGTCCTTGCTGTCCAGAGCCACCCACCTACATCTGTGCACTAACACACACACAGTGGGTATGCCCAGGCATGGCCCATGTGCACCCACACCCTCAGTGGGGTCCACCCAGACAAGGCCATCTCTGTGGGGTGGCAGGTGGCACTGGTCCTGGGTGGCCCCTCTGTAAAATGGAGAGCTAGATGACCCCAGGCTTCCTACTGTGAAAAGCAGTAAAGCCTAGATGTATAAAAGGCCCTGCAAGACACACAGCAGGTGGCCGGCACATACGCCTGCATCACTTTCAGCCCCTAAAATGAAGGGGGATCTTGGCATGAGAATTTAAGGAGTTTGGGTCCTGCCTTTATCCTAGTGAGAGAAAACTGTCTGGTAAGACGGCCAGAAACACGAATCAGGAAGGAGCAGGAGGCAAATGGCACAGTGGCCGCCATCTGTCCACCTACCCACCTACCCACCCCAGTCACTCCACCCAGCACCCAGCAACCCACACTTACACTGAGCAACTGCTAGTGTCTGGGGTACTGGGGAAAGTGATGGAAGCAGACCCCAGCTACTAGCCTGTACGCAGGGGACGGGGTCATCCGGAACAGGCCAGCATGGAAGCAGAGCAGGCCAGCAAGCTCTGGAGAAGTGCTAGCTGAGAGGGTTCAGCCCAGGAGCCATGACCACCAGTGTAAGGCACAGTCTCCACCTGTACTTGTGGGTCTGATCTGAAGAAAATAGCCTGGGAGAACAACTTGAGCAGGGGGTTCCAAGCCCAGGGAGACAAGATGATTTTTCTTTACCCATTTAACATTTGCTCATTCTTTTCTGACTACTGACAGCAGAACCACACGTTTATCTCCAAATCAAAACTCTTGCTCTCTCTGAGGGCCTGCTTCCCTCATCCACTCCAGCACTCCCCAGCTGGGTAAGTGATTCTTCCTAATCACTAGCTAAGGCTCCATGCAGGAATCCTCCTGGATCACTCTTGCTATCCTTGTTTTCCTCACCGCCAGTCCCTAGGTCTCTTTCACAACACAATCTATATCCTACCTTGGCCGGCTTCTTTCTACCACTACCAAAATCCTCGTGGGCTACCACTCCCTCTAGGTCCAATTCCGAGGCACTGCTAGCCTCCTGCATGATCTCCCAGCTTCTCCCATCATCTCTCTGAAGTCTCTGCTCCTCTGCTCCATTCCCTCCAAGGGTGCCCAAGGATACTCCAGCCCCTCCAGGGTCAGCACCCCTCTTTCTCTCTGACCTCAGCCCTGCCCTTCCCTCTACTCCCTTCACCAGGCCCTGCTGGCTTTGTCTAGGTTCTGGCTGCATGAGGCCTGATCCCACCTGCAAGCCTCCATTCTGGCTGCCTCTCCTGCTTTCTCCCACCACACACTGCCGTGTTCTCTCCTGCTATTCCCACCAGCATCTACTGTGCCAGCTTAATTTTCTGAACAATGATTCTAAACATTTGTTCATTTCCCTGCTACAATACAAGTTCCACAAGAGATAGACTTCATCTTATCTCACCACTCTTTCCAAACAGCCAGCAAGCAAAATCATCAGATGAGTAGAAAACTTAGCTCAGATGAATATGAAAACAAAAGCAAAAATTGCCACATTCCCACTCCTAGTGGAGATTTGCAGCCTTAGCACACTGGCACAACTCCTTCTGTTCTTTTTCTCTACACATACATATTAAAAACTGGAAGTTGTAATATTTTTAAAATTGCACACTTCCTCTATTTCCAAGGAAGGAAGCTATTTAACTAATGTTATACTTAGAGAAAAGCTGCAAAAGAGTACAAAGAACTTCCCTGAAGTTTACATCTTATAGAACCATAGTATAATCATCAAGAACAGAAAATTAATATTCACATGATATTAATCACCACATGACAGCCCTCATTTAAATTCCACCAGTTCCCCATAATGCTCTTCTTTATCCTGGGAGCCTATCCAGAATACCACCTTGTACTTGTTGATCTTCCTTTGTCTCCTTCAGTCTGGAGGAGTTTTGGAGTCTTTCCCTCTTATCCATCATGACCTTGATGCTTCTGAACAGCTTTTTGATCAGGCATTTTGTGGAATCATATCCCCAGGTTTGGGCCTCCTCATTTTCTTATTATTAGAGCAAAGTTATTCAGTTTTAGGAAGAATACCACAAAAGAAAAAAATGATGCTGAGTCCTTAATGCATCTTACCAAAGGATTTAATGGTACTGATACAGCTTATGACTGGTGATATTTGCCTTGATCACTTACTAAACTGACCAGATCTCTCTACTCATACTGTAGAAGATACTTTCAGAGGATGAAAATTTTGTTCCTCCTCAAACTTCTGTCCACTAATTCTGACATGCATAGGTGGATTCCATTTGAAATACATTTTATTGGAGTGTTTATTTAGTGTAAGTCATCTATTTCCCTCTTTATTAACTGAAATTCTATGGTAAGGATACCTATTTTCTCATTAGGTATTCAATTGTTCATACTACTATGGGTTCATAGATATTTCTATTAGTTAAAGGCTCAAATCCACTACTATCATAATTTGTTCCTCAAATTGTTCTGTCCTTGGCCATTAGGACATCAATATAGTTTCAGGTGGACTCCTGGATCCTTTTGACATTCCCACTCTCCCTCTCTGTCACTCTGTCTTTGTCTCTGTCTTGGTCTCCGTCTGCATTCCTGTCTCTCTTATTGCCATAAAACGTTCCTGACTTATCTGATTTCGCTGCTGCATCCCTGGAGCCAACCACTTCTCCCTGGAGTCCTGATTACTCAGACACCAAGCTGTAGGTGCCAGGTGTGCTCACTGTTCCTGCATACCATTGCCCCAGTCCTCCTCCAGCGACAGGACCCATGGCTAGCAAATACACACTAACCATGCTTGTAAACACAGCTCCCTCCTTCTGTACCTGCCTGTGTAGAATTTTAAAACCATGAGTTATGCTCATACCAGATTCTACTCTGAACCCATAGTGTTTATTCCCTTTGGGTTTTTTCTGTAACTTCTTTCTCCATCCCTAAGAAATCTGCTCCTCATAGTCTAAACTCCATTTGCTCAATTCTAGTATATGTAGTTTCAGAATTGCTAGCCCATACCGCTGGTGAGAAACATTTTTATCTTTTTTGCACTTAAATTGTAACTTAAGATAGAACCCAATGCTTCCTGCACCCATGCACTGAGTTGTGAGCTGCACCCCTAACCTGAAAACACTTTAATAATGTGTTATAGTTTTATGTCTTGTGCACCCACACACACCCTGCATGCGGGCCCCTGGATCCAGGCAAGCTACCTAGTTGCCCCCGTGCCCTTCAGTTGGGGGTATGTTACTCACCTATGACAGGTTCATCTCTAAAGGCTCGAGTTCCAATTCTCTGTTCCCTCTATAGCCTCACTGAGCTTAAGCACTTAATCTGGGAGTAAGTGAATAATAGTGAAGCATTACTATGATTCTAGAAGTCCAAGTTATACAAAAAGGATATATTCAGTGATGTGCTAGCCCTTCATTCCTGCAGCCCTGATCCCATATTTCCCTTCTTTCCAGCCTCATTTCCATCAACCTATTTCATTTGTGTTATCTTTCTTGCATTCCTTCTGCATCTCTTTTTTCTTATGTAAAGCGTAGATAGTATACTTAACTCAGTTGAGCAGTTTTTTCCATGTAATAGTTTGTCCTAGATTAATATCACATCTGTTCAGAAAGACCTCTCTTTCTTTTTAATAGCACTATACTACTCCACTGTGTGAATGTACCATCCTTTATTCTCTCATGTATTCATCTTGACGTTATTTCCAATATTTCTCAATTTTAAAGAATCCTTCAAAACAGCTTTGTGCATATATATGTTCCTATTGGAGAAGGTAAAATATTAGATTCTAGACATGGAATTGCTAAGTTACAATTTAAGTGCATATGTAGTTTGTGGGGTGTTGTGATAATTAATCATGGTATGTTAACTGGAATGGATTAAGAAATGCTTGTGGATTGATAAAGCACAGTTCTAGGTGTGTCTGCGGATGACTGACATGTAGGCCAGCCAATTGTAGGTCAGCTGTGGGTGGCACCAAGCCGATTGGCTTGTAGCTTGGATGGAATAAAAAGGCAAGAGTGCCTGTCTTCCTGAGTAGACCCATGGGTTGCCACCAACAGCCTTGGACAGCAGTCTTTGGTCTCCAGTTTCTTCCATCTCCCAGCACCAACTCCTAGGCTGGCATCAGCAAAAAAACCCACCCCCATGAACTTCTAAACCTTTGCCTTGAACAAATGTTGCATCTTCCATCCCTCTTGTTCTGTGGCTTACACCTTTCCCGAGTAGCTACTGAATGCTCCAGCTCCCCAGCACGTAAGCAGCACTGACTCTCCTGCCTCTGACTCTGTATACCTACTTAATAAATTCCCTTGCCTACTTATACCTATGTTTGCCTCTGTTCCTCTAGAAAACTTTCCCTTCTGTAAGCTTGTGTAAAATTGTGTGCTCACCAGCAGTGGATGAGTGTATTACTCCACAACCTAACCAACAGAATGTTTTGAAATAAATACAGTTTTGGCCAGTCTGGTAGGTGGGAAGTGCTATTCAGGGTTCTCTTAATTTTCATTTTCTTACATGAATGAGTTTTTTTCATGTTTAAGTACTATCTTTGAACTTTGTGAATTTTATGCCTTTTCCTTTTTCTCTTGGATGTTTGATCCTTTTAGAATGATTTTTTAAAGCTGTCTCAAGCTGCCTTAAGGGCAGGTCTGGTAATACAGGTGAAGCTGGGATCAAACCACAAGATATGATGTGCCTGACTGCATTTACATGAGCAGGCGCTTAAACAACTGAGCTAACTGGCAGGGCCCATTTGATCCTTTTAAAAAGCCTTTGTGACTATTTAAGGATATTAGCTCTGTGTATGCATTTTCTCCTAGCTTGTCAATGGGTTGACTGTATGGTGGCTTTTGTCATGAAAAAATTTTACATGGTCAGGTTTATCAGTCTTTTATTGGACCCGAATTCTTAGGAAATTTTCCCTACATCAAAATTTTAAAGGATTTATCTATACTTCATTTGGTACTTTTATATTTGTATTGCTATTAGTTATATTCTTGAGTATGATGTGAGATATGGATCTGTTTTACATTCTTCAATGGTTACCCAGTCCTCTCAGCACCATTTATTCAAACCTTGATCCTACTGGCTTGAAATGCCATCTTCATCTTACACTAAATGTCCACCCGTACTTGGGCCTATTTCTGAAATCTCTGTTCTGTCCCACTGATCCATTTGTCTATGTGCCATACCATTTTCATTATAAGGTTTTTGAAATATGTTTTAGTATCTGGTACAGCTAGGTCTCCATCATGGTTTGTTGTTATTTTGATCTTGTTTTACTTTCCGCTTACTTATTATTCCTCCATGAACTTTAGTTTTCTTCTATAAAAACTTTAGTATACGATGTCTAACTATAAAATAGTCTGTGGTATTTTTATTGTGTTCAACATCCAGGCATGGTGACACACACCTGTAATCCCAGCACTCAGGGATACTGAGGTAGGAGGACTGTTCAAGTTTGAGGCCAGCCTGGGTGACATAGTGAGTTCAAGATAAGCCTGGAGACTGTCTCAAAAAAAAATTGCATGAAATTTCTAAATTAATTTAGGGAGAACTAATATCCCTTCAATGTTGGGCCAGCCTATTCAAGAATGGGAAATGTCTTTACATTTGTTGATGTTAAGTGTTTTCTAGGAGTGATCTGTTTGTCTCAGTTTACATACTGCTACTTCACTGAAACTGTGTAAGTTTTATAGTTGATGCTTCAAAGTAAATTAGCATAATGAATTTAATGCTCCACCCACCAGAAGGGGTTGCTGAGGCTGCTGGTGCCCTCCTTCCCAGGTGAGTGGTTTTCTTTGAGGAGCTGAGCTGCCCACCCCACAGGAGGTGGCCTGGGATCACCATGTACATTAGCCTCGGCCAACACAGGTGAATGCCTGGGGAGGGCCATTAGACAATAGGGAGAGGTCACAGGCCTGCCTGGAGGCCTGCAGCCTCCATGCCAAGTGAATGGCTGGCAAGGCTACAGACAGTTCCCCTCACAGCCCTGATGGAGAAACCTGTTTTGAAAATATAAATCCAGCATCTAAGGCCTTGGCTTATGGAGGCATTTTGCCAGTAAAAGTGCAAGGAAGCTTCATTGCCTCTGCAGCCAGCATTGGGGGAGGAGCCAGGCCAAGCCTGTTGTTCACTTAACTCCCTCTTCCTCACTGTCTAGCTTCTGCCTTGTGAAAGAAAACAACAGAGCCCTAGAGTCCAGGGGACAAAGCAGGATCACAGAAGTGAGGTGACCTGCTCAAGGTCTCATGGCCAAGTAATTCAGGAAACTGGGATCCCAGCCCATTCTGACCCCAATGCATAAGTCCCATTCATAAACTCAAGGAGAACCCAAAAGCTTAAGATTCACCAGTCACTGCTAATTTTTCTGGGCATTTCCTAGGATAAACCTAGAACTGTCGAGTTCTGCTCATCCCCAGCACCTGCTCTCTGCATTAGGCTACGAGGTCACCTGGGCCTCAGAAGAAAGAGGTTTTACAGAAAACTTGACGACAGATTAAACAACCATTGGTTTAATCTGAGGAAGCCCAAGGGATTATCCATATAAGAGAAGCATCAAAGTTCATGGCCCAAGCAGCAGCCCCATCTCTGCCAGTCCTTCCTCTCATGCCGCTGCACGCTAGTTTTAGAACCAGAGTCCCCAGGAAAAACAGGACTTTTTTTTTTTTAAAAAAAGAAGAGAAAGGCCAACTATTGGCCCATAGTCTATAACCGCAAAAAGATCATGAGGTGTGATCCTAAGGGTCAGCCTTGGCCAGGCCTCTGACCTGTTCCTAACAGGTAAGTCAAGACGGCCCCTCTTAATTTATGACGGCTTCCAAGCTGTGACAGTTGGCCAGGTAGTGTGGTCACAGCCTCCTGTGTCCCAGCCTAGTTCTTCCAGGCACAGCAGCTGCACTAACATTCACTGGGCACCTGCCAGGGCCTGGGCCCATTCAATGTCCAGTCAGTTTTCCTTACAACCCTGAAAAGCAATGTTCTTGTTGGACCAGAGCTCATGAGAGGTGAACACCATTTTCTTTTGACTTCCTGGATGTCAATTCTAGAAAGTGTTAAAACTAGAGCAATGGTTCTCAAAACAAGGAGACGGCTGGACCAACAGCCTCAGCACAACTTGGAACACTGCAAGAAAATTCTTGACAGGCAGAATTAGAAACTGTGATGTTGGGGCCCGGTGATGCACATCCTCACAAGCCCTCAGGTGACTTGGACATTTGGAAGTTTGAGAACTGCTGAGCTCTCAATCCCAGTGCACAGAAGCCAGGGAGTCAGCAGCATCTGGGATCATCTAAAGCAGCATCCCCAAAGTGTGTTCCCAGAAACACTGGTGCCCATCAGACAGCTAGTGATAGGTGTCAGATTAGGAGTTCCTATGGCAAATAAGTTTTTGAGCCTCCACTATAAACAAAGTTAACACAGCTTTCTTTCTTCCTCTTCTTTTTTCCTTACTTATTATTGTAGGATCTCCTTTCATCTAGATTAATGTGTCTTGTGGTTCTTGCAAAATACAGAAACTTCCAGGGCTATGGATCACTCTATCTCAGAGCACCTATTAACAGGGTACCTGTGTTCCAGAGTCCAGTCTGCTAAGCACTAGCCTTACAAGAGAAAAAGTGAAGACATTCAGAAATTCCAGATAGCTTCTGTGATCCAAATGCCTATACCTTTGGGATCCCAGGAGATGGACTTTCTTTCCTTTTCTGTTTAATGACAACTTTGTCCCAGTTTCTCTTATATAAATCCAAGCAACATAAAATTCATTCCAGCTTCAGGGGAGCTGGAGCTGAGGTCATCATGTGAAGAAAGTTTGTGCCACGGACCATGAGGCCTTTGGTGAGTAATCCTGTGTCCCAAGCCAGAGGAGTCAGGCTGTTTATCACTGCATTCTCAACAATGGAGGGCTGACACTTTCAAAAGTTATCCATTATTTTAATAAGAAACTCTTCAGGGTGGACACAACTAGAGAACAATGTTATTCATTCCACAGATATACAAGCATTTAAAAGAAGCACCCACACCCTACCCCAGGGCTCGAGAAAAGAAATTGGCCCAGATTTAGCAGGACCTAAGTGAGACAGGTTTTACAAATATCTTTTGTGTGCTCTGAGCTTTAATACAACTACTCTTCCTTGGATCTGCTGGTGGGAGCCTGGGACACCCAGGAGAAGACAGATGCTTACCCCAGGAAGGGACATAGCTCACCTAGGTGAAGGGCTCTGATGAAATAGAAGCAGCACAGACACTAATGAACAGCAGCCAGATGACATCATTTCCCAGGGTTTACATCACCCACTTGTGAATCTGGACACTTACATCATAGGAACAAGGGCAAGGTGGTCCTACATCTCCTTGGGTTACACCTTGCACAGGAGGCAGAGCCAACACTCCAGCACAGAGCAGGCAAGGTAATATGACAGGGGCCCAAAGGACACCAAGTGCTGCAGTCAGCTCATGTGGCCCAGTCTGTGGGTGCTTAGCTCCTTCTTGCCCCATCCACTTCCTCCCAAGACCCCTAGCAAAGTTCTGACACCTTAGTTATGCCTGAGAAACAGTCACTGTCCAAATTAAAGGGTGGGTGGGGAGCAGCTGGCCCTGATGCCAAAACTGGTCAGACAGCAGCTCTGGCCACCATCCTACACAGTCACCCCTGCCCCAACGAGGGCAGGAAGTCATGAACCAGGAAGCAAAACCTCTAGGAACCAGGAACAGAAAGGAAGAAGAACCAGAACCAGGACAGCCACAGAGCCACTACCCTACTCCTAGACCACACAATGTTCCATAGGAAAAATAAATGATTCTCTATCCTATAGGCTGGTTTTATTTTTTAATTACTAGGAACATCAAGTATCTTGAATGGTTCTAACCGTACGCCACATGTCTAAAACCAAAAGGCTTAAATGTAAATTTCAATTAGTTCCCTAAAAGTCCAACTAGACGGAAATGGATATGCCGCTCAACTATTCAAAAACTTCTTTTCCAAGAGTCAGAGTAGCTGAGAAGGCTCTGAATGTGCTGACCATACTCCACTGATCCCCAGCCTCAGAATAAATATGGGGGGACACCAGCAGTTCCGAAACGTCACTGGCCCCTGCCATGCTCCTCACCAACTCCTGGTAGGTGTGCCAAGCGCCTCTGTTTCTAAGGACTGGGCCTGTGGTGCCTGCCCTGTGCCCCTTCCTGGCCCCGGCTTGCAGCACTGTTTATACCTGCTGTGTGATCCCTGCCTTCCACATGGGACAGCAGCTCCTATGTAAGCTGTCCGTGGCCATGACAGGTGCCATCTGGGGTCACAGGGATCTTGCAACCAGCTCCAGCCTGTACTGATGCACACAGCCCCCTCTCAGGTGCCAGGGGGTTTCTTACCCTGTATGTCCCATGATAGGAAACATGGTGTTTCAAAAATTCGAACACATTATCCTACTGGCAAGAGGGTGTGGCAGGGAGGGAAAACACTGCCAAAGAAGCACTCAAAAAGGAATATCAAGATTTAGGTGAAGAATTTGTTGGCTATCACAAGGGTAAAATTACATTTCTCCACAAAACAAATGCTCAAATCAAGTCAAGGGGAAGATATTGCACTGTTCATTTACATTGAGCCAAGAGGCAAGCATTGCACAGTTCACTTACAAACTCCCCAAACTGCCCCAACATGTCAAGATTCCTGACAGCAAAGGTGCCAACTGCTCCAGGTTCGTGACCTGCAGGTGCTGATGGGCACAGTCCCCACACTGCCCTCAATGGCTGGCCCTGCGGTAGTCAGCTCATGTGGCCCAGTACTGGCCCAAATGGGAAGGACTAGGAGCTGGAGTCCTTGACTTCTTAGCACTCTCTCTGGGACTGGTCCTCCTGGCACCTGTGGCCGCACAAGGGCTCACGCTCATGGGGTGGGAGAAGTGGCCTTCATTTATAGCCAAACACTACAGCTGCGTGCCTCCAGAGTCGGCAACTCAGCTGTGTTCACACCCAGTCTTCTCCAGTGCCCTCTGCCCACTGCCAGCAAAGCTTCCTCAGCCTGCTTGTAACCCCTGACGGTGCTATTCAGATGGCTCCCACAGAATGTTCTTTTTCTGATTTCTACTTGGTTTAAGAGGCAGCTGGGGCTTCAGCACCTTGTCACAGCTGACAATATTTTCTGAACCTGTAGAGATGGTTTCACGCTCTGAAGCTCAATATTCTCCTGGATAGAAAAATCTTTCAAATAGAACGAAGGCTACTTGTGCCTCTCCCTGCAGACCACAAACGCTAAGTAATTGCAAGGGCAAAGCTCCTCACCCAAGGATAGAGGAGAGGAGCCTCAGAAACCAGGCCTGGCTGCCTTGGTCACCCTGGCACACCTCAGCACCAGGCAAACTGGCCCCAAACACTACTTCCCCAGTGTGGAACTGGCAGCAGTTCAGGCAGGACCTTTACCCCCAGGCATCTTGGAACCACTCAGTCATTGGGGGATTCTCCTGTGGTCGTGAAGTCCAGGTGGCAATCGGAAGAGGCCACAGTGCCTTTATGCTGTGAAACCATTTAACATTGGGCTGAAGCCAAACAGCACAACTTTGTGAAAGTCTAGAAATCCTGACTACCCTTGAGAACTGCTCAGTGATGAGAAGGTACACTGCCAGCTCTCCACACAAAGAGCTAAGGGTCTGACAGGACCATTTTTCAGGGCGAAGCGGCCTGGGCCAACAGTATGAATGCCCTCAGCTTCATGGCTAACTGGCTATGAGACCCTAAGGAGTCTTTAATCTCACTAAACTCTAAATTCCTCACCTGAGATGTGAGGTTGCGCTTGCTCTCCTGAGTAACTGGAATGCACAGAACCTAGCCCAGTGTCAGGCACAGAACAGGAGCTGTGCCTAAGGAGGTCAGCAGAGGGATGCAGTAGTGGGCAGCCACCAGGGAAATACAGGCTACACACACCAAGGGGCAACAAACATATTGGTCCCATCTGTCACCTACCCGTAAGTGCCATGGACCCATGATGAAGGCACTACCTAAGGAGAAAGAACCATCAGGAGCTAGATTTAGCCAGTTAAAAGGCCTTGTAACAGCAAATTGTTCTGGATTCGTCCTAATAGCTGACCTGGCAGCTAGAAGCCTAAGCCTGGCGCCATCCCACAGACCTCTCCCATTCTAAGGGCCATGCTTCCAGTTCTCTGGTGTTAATATCCGGGCCCGGTTCTGTTCAAGTATTTGTAACATCTTCTCCATGTTATGGTCAGCCTCAATCACCTGGAAATGAAACACACTGGTCACAACCTCAACTGCACTGACCTCTACGCCCCCCTCCCTCCACAAAAGACAGAAATGGAGACAGACAGGGTAGGCAGGGAAAGGGGAAAAAGCTCAGAGGCACAGGGTGGTCAGAGAACCCAGTTGGAGGGTGGTCTACATTCTCAACTATTTTCAGTAAGAATCCACAGGAGTTATCTTTGCAGAATGATTTTTTCATCATTTTATAGTTTCTACTATCATAACAAGGAAAAACAGAAACTTCCTTAAAAACTCACTATAGTAATATTTCTCTTGTTTGCAGCCTCACCACCTGCAAAAGCTGTAGGAATGCAGAGTCCAGTCATGCACAGAGACTCATAATCCACATGGTAGGAGCCTTAAGTACCAGCTGCCTACCTGGAAAGATCTGGACCAAAATATCTGAACTCAAGGGAACAGGCACTGAGGAAACACTGACATGACAGACATATCAACCAGTTAAAAATGACATGCACCAGTAAGAGGAATCGGTTACTGTGAAAAGCAACACAGGAACTCCAGGACTGCAGTCACTGGGACACACAGCCCTACACACCTCAGAACCTCTCAAGGGCATCCCCGGGTCATGGCTTGGAACAGTAGCTCATGTTCCTTCTGATGACCCTGAGTCACTGAGCCAAGGTGAACTGAGGCTCTGTGTCCTCCACTGAAGAAGGAAGGTCACATGAGAGGCACTGCAATCCCCAAAGATCCAAATCCCAACCCTGGTCCAGAGACTTCAGACACCTGGGGCTTCAGGGTCAGTGCTGGGTAAGTCATGTGTTCCTCATCACTAGCTGTAATGGCACTGGGATAGGTGGCTTTTCTCAGTCTGCCCAACTGAAAGACTCAGTCCAGGAATGAGGACTGACAGAGAAAGAGCCCTTCCAGTCCTCCCACACTCCTCCTTTTGGCTGTAAGGATTTCACCCTGTGTCCCTCTGGAGAAGCTGATGTGCCCTGGGTCACTCCTCCCTGCAGAAGTCTCCTGCCTGTGAGGGACTTACCAGAACAGGGGCTGTCACAGGGAAGAGGCTGCCTGTGACCAGCCACTCCTCATAGAGTTGGTGAATGGCCTCGAGGTACTCCTGTCAGAGAAACAGAAAGGCACAGGCTGTAGGGAGCTAGGGAGTGAGACAGGGGCCAGTGCTTTTCCTCCGAGGACCTCAGCAAGTGGGACAAAGCTCTCAATGACCACAGGGCAGTGACTTGGATTAAAAAACCTGCCACAGCCAACCTGGCTCAGATGGGCAGCACCAAATGTCACATGGGCTAGCCAGGGCATCCAACAGTCAGAAGCACTTCCCACCACCCTCTTCTGCTCTGAACTCCACCCCTGCTGCTGCTCCCACCCACCAGACCACTTGGCCCAGAGAGATTCTGCAGACTGAGGACACCACCACCTGCAGGGAGCCTGGCAGGGGAAGGGGCATAGATGATTGCCCAGGCCACCATACTGCCACACTGCTGAGCCTCGGACGCCCACTCTCCCACATCCACCAGTGTGTGCTGGCATCCACTGGCACCTCAAGGGGCCACTCTCTGCCCCAGAGGTTTTCCTGTACACCACACTGCTGCTTCACCCCCACCAAGCTGTGCCAGGGCAGCCGGAGCTAGAACTGCCCTACAGATCTTATCAAAAATCGTCAAAATAAGAACTTGCATGATGCTTCAGATGGTCTCCAGGCTTCACATTTGTTGAATATCTGGGTCACCACAGAGCTGCTGTGTCCCATGAAAACATGGCCTCACTGGGCTAGGTTCAGTGTGTTCCATGCTCCAATGACATCTGCCTCACTCTGACATTCAGCAGAGCTGCCTACCATGATTGGGACGTGCCTGATGGCCCATGGTAACACAAGGCTAAACAGGGCCCCAGGAGTTAGACAGTCCTTTCAGGGACCCTAGTCTACCCCACCCTAAGTGCAGAGCCCCAAGACAGCCCACTACATGCCTTCCCAGCTCCTAGAAATCTCCAGGGAGCAGGCAGCTGCTCCCATGAGGCATTCAGTTCAACATTAACTAAACAACCACCAGGTGTGACCAGGTCCCAGGTCACACACAGAGGGAAGAAAGGAAACAAGATCAAACCTTAAAAGGCTCACAGTGAGGGATGGGGAGCAAAGCCACAAAGAAACACTGTCGGTCCACTGTCCAAAGGGCCACCATCACAGTGAGACATGAGCAGGGGAGCCCAATGGAGGGACAGGAACAGAAGGCTTTCTAGAGGATATGACATTGGGGTGAACCACTGTGTAAATGCACAGCTACATTACTTCAAGGGTGTGTGTGTGCATGTGCGCATGTGTGTACACATATACATGTCTGTGCACATAAACATCCAGCCAAACTTGTTCCATATGGCCAGAACACCGAAGGCAGGGAGTGGAAGGAGATGACATCAGAGAGGAGCATAGGGAAGGGGAGGGGACACATGAGGCCCCACAGGCCATGCACATGCCATGATACCAAGTAGGGACTTAGGAAGCACAAAGGCATTAATGGGTCCTCAGCTGGAAAGCTGCACCTTCTAGTAAGGTCACATCCAAGAACAGTCCAGGGCTGGCACAACTGTCCTAAATGGAGTTGACAGGGCCCCAAGCTAGGTCCCAGGATAACAAAGTATCCCAGGACTGGGCAGGCACTACCAAGCAGCACCTACATGCCAAACAAGGCACTGAGCTAAGCACTGGCTGCATCAGGGAGTGAGGGCTTGGTCCAGTCCCCTGAGACTCGCATTCCAGGGAAGATCCAGAGGGCACAGATCCAATCAATCTTCAGGAGGTGGAAGAGGCAAGGCCTAGCCTTGCCAGGGGCCTGGGGAGATGAAGGGAAGAGGTACTTCTGCATAGGAGTGCTAAGGCCTGAGTCAGGCCCACAGGAAGTGAAGCAGCTCAGAACATCCTCAGGGCTTCCAGCCAGAGGAAATCAGAGCTCACATTCTGTTCCTATCCCTCCCTCTCTGATGACAAACACACAATGATGTCATGGTAGAAGGGCCCAGGAGGGGAAGCCAGGCTGGGGTAGAGGTAGTTTTCCAGTTGCCTTTGGCCTCTTACCAGTGGAATGACCTTCTCCTCTTCCCTACACCTCATCTTTAATCGCTGGTGACAGGTCTCAGGAGTGCTCCGGAGATAAACTAAGGTTTAAACAAATACATGACTCTAGTTACTCTGTTCATGGCTTGGAAGCAACAGCCAAGGGAAGGCACATGGCCCAGGTGAGGGAGATGCTGCCACAGCTCCAAGGAAGACGCAGAGGCCGGGGATCATTCTGAGCTTGAGTGTTGGCTGTTATGTGACCAAAAGGGCACCTTGCATCTCAGCCCCCAGCTCTCAGCAGCCCCACAGGCCACTGCGAGGCTGAGAAGAATCGCATGTGTAAACACAGTTCAGCACAGAGCCTGGCATGTGACAGGGCTGGTAAATGTCGAGTTTCTGTCCTTTACCCTCTTCACAACCCAGAGAAGCCATCAACTCCCAAGGATCCAGGTTTGAAAGTAGCTGACTTGGGTGGGCGGCTTAAGGAACCAATTCTATGCCAGCCCAGAAACCCCTAGGCCCCATCTGCCCTTGGACAGAGGCTGAAATAACATGAGGAAGGAATCCCAAAGGCAAGTGCCCTCTGCCTAAGACCCTGGATTGGACCCCACTAGGCACATCCTGGCTGGCTCTGCGCAGGGTCAGAACAGGAAGGGGAAGGAGGGCCGACTTACCTATCAGGTCAACAGAGACATTCATGTTCTTCACAATCCAGTCAAACCATTCAGACAGAATCACATAGTCCACTTCAGGCATCTTCCCACTGCAAAGGAAGTTCAAGGGATGACTCACTCGGGCTCAGAGAAAATTACTGGCCTGTGCTGTTCCCTAGAATGACCTACCAATGGCTCTCAGTAAGAAGATATCACCAAGACCACAAGATGGTCTCTAAGATGTTGGGGTGAAGATAGGACCCTAAGGGCTCCTGACCACCCCCTGCTTGTTCAGAGACCAAGCGGCACCCTACAAGCCAAATGCCACTCTTCTGTCACAAAGTGCCAACAATGCAATTAAACCTCAATGCTGAGGTTTTCATTTAGAAAAAAAACAACTGTACATAAACATCTTTCTTAAAAAATAAATAAATAAATAAAAACCACAGATGTGCCATAGGTTTGCCACAACTGGTTTACGGTATAAAGCAGCAAGATCCATGGCACAGGTATTTGGAACATGAACTCCAAGCAGAAAGACACTTTAAAGACTGTTCCCTAAGGATGCAGGTGGCATTCAGCTTGGGAGATGGATCAACAAATCAATTTCACCCCTAGACATTCATCTCCTAATAACCATGGACTACAACAGTATTTAAAATAATGAAAATCTAAACCTTGGTGTATGTATATATGTATTATGTATGTAGAAACTGGGCCATACAAAGGATGATGTAAAACAATACTTAATGACATGGAAAATATCTAAAATCTTGCACTCAATGAAAAAGCAAAATACAAATCAACACACACTATGATCTCAACCATAGTTTCAAAATATTCATCCACATACTGAAATGATGACAAAGAAAATCACCAAATGGTAACAGTGCCTTTCTCTAAGCCATAGGACTATAGAAGATGTTCTTTTTTTCTTTACATCCTTATTTTACCAATTTTAACAATATAGTAGCTCTCAAATCAGGAATGGGAGCACACAACTATTATTACATATTTTACATTTAACTTGGAAATCAAGAAAAGGGCAAAGAATGAAGAGCTACTGGCATTCCTATGGCTCTCCTGTACCCTCACAGGACACAGGGAAGAGAAAGGAGTATCAGCAGGTGGCTGGCAGATGGCCCAGAAAAGGAATCTCCCTTTCAACATCCTCCACCTGTGGCTCCTACGGGACCCACTCAGCCCTGGGTACAGCTGGGCTGCTGCACAGAGAGGGAGAGTGGATTCCTTGGGGTGCTGCAGGGAACTCTGGTTGGACAAAAAGAGAAGGGCAGGACATGGTGTAGGGCTGTGCCCTGCCCAGTTATTGGGGCTTATGTCTAGATGTCCCCCCAGAGCCTTGTGGGGTCACAGTGGTGCTTCTCAGAGGCAGCTGGATCTATAGTGCATGATGCCAAGGTCAAGGGTATATGGTGACTGAATTAATGCACTGGTTGGTCTGGCATATTCTGGGTATGGATAATCAGAGGGCCCACCCAGGGTGTGTGCTAGCTGCCCTTGGTGTGTGTAGTCCAGATAGAAGAGAAGGGCTGCTGTCACTTGTCACTGGCTGTGTCTTCACTTCTTTGCTACCTTGCTGCCTTCTGCCTGCCATTGACTGTTTCTCCTCTGCGATGCCCTGCTGCCATGCCACCCTCGGAGGCAGCTGATTACAGACTGAAACCTCTGCAATCTGTGAGCCAAAATAAAACCTTTCTTCCTCCAACTTTGAGTGTCATGTATTTTATCTCAGCAACAACAAAAGTAACTAAGATGCTAGCTGTGGCCCTACCCCAGCCCTGTGTGGGGTGGTGCAAGGAGGTGAGAAGCTGAGATGGTTGGAGGGAGGTAGCCTGGGAGACCAAGTATACAAGTAGCACTGCTCCGGGGCCAACATAACGGGCCTGACACAGACTAGAGTGCCCACCCTTCACTCGACATCGCCTTGACACCTGTGCAGAGCAGAGCTGGACAGAGCAGCAGGGACCAGTCATGAGCAGACTTCAGCAAGGAGCCTCAAGTGAAGAAACACACAGAACTGCCAAGATGCCCACTGAAAGCTAGGGAACTGCATGGTGTGGGGCAGTGTGGACTGGGGGATGCGAAGGGAACACGTCCTGTAACACTGCAGAGGGAACCCCAGCTCAAGAAAATGCTGGCCCTACAGTTAAGGACTTGGTGCCCCAGGCTGGCTGGGTGAAGACAGTTGGCTCCCCCCCCCCATTCTTTCCTTTCTTCCCACAGGCCTTTGTATACCCAACCACACTTTAGTAGGCCCCCTGGGCCTAAGGGCAATTCTCTCCCCTACCCAGTGATGTGCTTAGGAAGCCAAGCCAGGACAAAGGCTTCACCCAGTGCCCTAGGGGACCCAAGCTACCATGCAGAGGCTCAAGGAAGGGCGTGTGCTCTCACTCATGGAGGCACTGGCAGGAACCTGCCCTGCCTCCAAGCAGCACATCAGAAGCCTTGCAGTGCCACAGCTGAAGAAATCATACTGGGGACAGGAAAAAGACACAGGGGGAAAAATACAGAGAATAAGAGCCAGAGCCACTAAATTATCCTCCAGCCTTACTGTCCAGGCCCTGTTGAGTCAGTTTTCAGTTAGCGTGGCTAGGAGTACATTAGTTGTTCAAGACACCAAGTTGTCCCCTGCACCCAACGTATTTCCCATCTCTCGGGTAAGAAGACAGAACAAAGCCCACTCTGAAGGAAGGTTTTGCTACACACAAGGCTGCTGACCAGCCCCTCCCACACTTCAGCACACCCAGACTGCTCATCCTGGGGCTGGGCCCCTTAGCAGCCAGGTGGAGAGGGCAGAGCTGTCCAACAGCACTGTCTGCCAAGTTCCAGGGGCTGGGCAGCTGGCAAACTCAGCTGCTGGAGGTCCTCACACAGGCTGTAAATCCCCAGCCTGCTATGAAAGTACACCACAATTTATGACACAGGAAGCAGAGAGTCACACGGGCACAGAGGTACACAGAGCCATGGCAAGGGGGGAGCGGACCACCTAGGTGGGGGTGCAGTGGGGCTTCTGGAGCCTCAGAGCCACTTATTCCCTAGAAATCCGCTCCAAAGGGTCTCATGAGGCCAACTGGGTGACTGCGGGGAGTCCCCCTTCTTACCTCCAACCCAGACCAAACCAAGGGCTTTTTGCACAGGCTGCCCTCCCTTCTTGATGCCCTTCTGAAAGAAGGGGTCAGCCTGGGGTGATGTCCCTGACAGACAACAGATGACCTAGGGAAACCTTTCCAAGACTGCCAGGAGCCAAGTGCTGGAAGGTGCTGGAGGATCCTGATGGCTGGACACGAGCTGCATGAGGAAACAGAAGCCTGGACTCTGATTCTGAGACATGAGGCAGTGGTACTGTTTTACCCACATGTGCAGTTTCCTTCTAAAAACTCTGCCCAGAACCACCCACATCTGCCTCCATCATGGAGCTCCTGGCACCCAGGACCACCCAATGCCTCCATCCCTGAAGATCACAGAGGGCCAGGACCTCACCATGGTACACCTACCTGACTCACTCACCACAGTGCACCCAGACGCCTCACAGCAGCCCGCCCCTTGTCCCTTAGCCCTCACCAAAACCAAGGCCTGGGGCCCACATGCGTTCTACAAACTACTTTGCTTAACACAATTTTCTACAACTCTTCCTCAGAGGTCTAAGAAGCCTCCAGATGTGTCTGGGATGGATGAAAACAAAAACCTCACATTCAAACACTAGTTGCCTAATATACACGATTTCTTTCTCTCTCACAAGACTTTATGAGGCTCCCAATTTACAGATGAAGAAAACTAGGGTCCAGAGAAATTAGGCCCAGTTTGCTCTGAGCCAGGCTTCTGGTCTATGGGGCCACCTGCTATGATGCTGTCCCCATGGAGCCCAGTGTCTGCAGCATGAGCTCCAGGACAGCAGCCTTGGAGAGAGTCCACCGTCGGGACCTGAGCAGGGGAGGGTCCCAGCCCCACAGTCTGCCAGGGAAGTGGGAACTCCTTTGTACTATTCCAACAAGCCCGGAGAGTCACTTACCACGTCCCCAGGTGACCCCACTCAATTCCTTTAGTTCTGCTCTCAGAAAAGGAGGACCAGGCAGTGCATGATTGCGTGTGGAGCCTATCTTAGCTACCTGAAGCTTTCTCACCACTCTCAGAACAGGAGGACCAGGCAGTGCATGATTGCGTGTGGAGCCTATCTTAGCTACCTGAAGCTTTCTCACCACTTTCAGCTTTTCATTTTAGCCCAGGGTACCCATAAGTTTCCATCTTCAAGGACACCGTGTCACCAGAATCTTCCTCTCCAGAAATTGGCACAACCCCCTCAGAGCCCTGGTGGCTCCACTGTACTCACAGTCTGCCTACTCCAACACTGCTGGGGCTGGAGGGTGTTGGAACAGGAAGTGACGGGTTCCTCTGCTTTTTCTTGCTCAAGGCCCAAAGGGCGAAAAAGTCCTTCAAGAAACTTTGCTTTGGTAAAACAGAATTCCAGCTGTATGTACGTGGGTTTTTCTAGAAATAAGCAGGCAACTGCAGAGACCAGGACCTCACCTGCCACATTCCTGTTTGTCCAGAGCCCCATAGATCCTTAATCAAGGTTTCCAGAGCTTCTGAGAAAAGGATCAACTCCCACACTGGAAGGGGCTGCAGCAACAGCCCTGCTACACTCACACACACACCTTGTGAAGGGGCTCCCAGCACAGCACGTTAGGAAGAGTTTACCTTGTGCATCCCAGGAAGTGGGGAAACAAGCTCCCATGCAAGAGACGATGCCCCACACGTCAGCACCTGGCTGAACTCCCACAAGCATCCAGTTAAGACTCAATTCTATGTTACATCTGGTGTGGGCTTTAAACAATTACAGACACCCAGCTTACATGACATGACTACAGCCATCTTGGTTTTATCCACCAGGTGACCCTGGCATGTATCCCAAACTGAAGGGACAAATAAAGTCATAAAGACAGTCGAGTGTGGTAGGCTAGCCACTGACAAGAATGCCTCTTGACTGACTCTGCACATAGTTACAGGGGTGTGTGTGTGTGTGTGTGTGTGTGTGTGTGTGTGTGTGGTTTTTTTGTTTTGTTTTGTTTTTTGTGGAACCGAGGTTTAACTAAGGTCCTTGTGCTTGCCAGGGAAACGCTTATTCTACTGAGCCATCTCCCTGGCCCCTAGTTACTGTTTTCGTAGCACCTATAGCTACATTCTAGTGGACAGTGGCCCCTTTTGTCCAGCTTAGTAAATAAGCCTCTTGCTCCAGCCCTGTATTATGAACACTCCTCTGCCTTGCTGCTGCCCAAAATATACTCCTGTCCAAAGGTCCACAATAAATTTTACTTTGTGTAATCTTGGCTATGTCAGCCTCTTTCTTTGGTCTTTCAGCCCCATCCACTTTGGGCAGTTGGTTCTCACATGCTGGCACTGGTTTGTTGTTTTGTTTTTACCATGTTCGAGAAGCTGCAGCTATAAAGAAAGTAATCACAGAGGCCAGGGAGATAGCTCAGTAGAATAAGAGCTTGCCTGACAAGCGCAAGGGCCCCGAGTTCAATCCCTGGTTCCACCAAAAAATAAATAAATAAATGTAAACACAAAGAAAGCCCAAATTCTAGTCTTCTTCCCATTCATTCCTCTGTAGCTCCAGCCAAAAATACTTCTCGCTGTGCCTCTAGAAAGAAGCTCTAGGCCTAGCTAGAATCCAGTACTTGGGAGGCTGAAGCAGGAGGACCACTGCAAGTTCAAGGCCAGCCTGGGCTTCATAGTGAATTCAAGATCTGCCTAGAATACAGTGAGATGCTGGAGAGGGCAGGTGCAGGGGCAGGGACAAAGACAAAGGCCAAGGCAGACAGACTCTGGCCTACACCAGGCCTGGGAATCAACCAGGAACTTTCAAAACAAAGCTAATGTAACAAAACCCCCACCAGCCAAAACCTAAGCAGTAACTGAAATGAAGAATGAAACTGCAGGTCAGGTGCAGGAAACAGGATATCCAGCATTGTTAAGCCCTCAGTTCTGAGGCTCTTACCCTTGTGACCCTGAAGGCCCAGGCAAGCCCATAGAAAGCCCCAGGAGCAGACTCCTGGGGAAAAGGGCCAGGGTGTATAGACAGAAGGCTGCCCGCAGACACCAGCTGCAGTCTTCTGCTAGGCCTTGCCCCTCTGAGTGAGGCCCTGCTAGAAGTACAGCCATCTATCCCCACCCAGCCGCACTGAAGCAGGGCGTACGTGGTAGGTTGCACAAAAGGCTGGTAGCAAGCCTGTGTAAAAAGAGGCAGGGTGTTCCCTAGGGGCTTAAACCTGAGGACTTCCAGCCTTTAGGGTTCCACTGGGCCCTCAACCTCAGGCCAGAGTGACAGAACTCAGCAGTCTCTCACACTGCCGCATTCCTTGCTTCCCACAGAGCAGGCTGCCCTGCCTGGAACAGTCTCGCACTCTCAGGAAGGAAGTGGTTTTGTAATTCCTTCTCAGTTTCTCATCTATCAAGTGGTCAACAAGCAGATAACCAATACAGCCTTTGTCCCTGGTCCCTATTCAGACCCTCAACCACACAGGCCAATGCCCCCAGGTCCAGGGAACACAGGAGCTGGTCCTGTTCACAGATGAATCCCTTCTTGTCCTTGGTTCTCTTCCCCCCAACCATGGGGACTCTGAGATATGTGATGAGGGAGGAGCATCCGAAGTGTAGCTTTATTACAGATAGGAACAGAGCATATTATGGAATAGAATGGAAAACACAAATGAGTTCCTAGAACAAAAGGGGAGGCTTAGAAGACATTTCCAGGTTGTTAACAAGTTGCTGCTCTGGGCCACAGAGGCTGGGACGGTAAGCTGAGGGCAGCATCCATGGGGCTTTCCTCAGCCTCTCGAGGACTTCAGAGAAAGGCTCTGAGGACCATCACCCCCTCCCTGCCCCCTGGAAACCGTGCTGAGTGGCCATGCCATCCAGGATGCCACAGGACTGCCAAGAGCCTCCAGAGTGCCTGAGGTCACATGCCAGCCAACAGTCTCTGGCTTCTTCAAAGGTCCCAAGGCTCCACCAGTCTTCAGGAGAATCTATTGCCCTTGAAAGCTGTACAACCTTAAAACAGAACCAATACCACAAACAAGGGCAATGAAGTCTTTCTGTTGTTCAGTGCCACAGAGCTGCATGGGAGGTCAAGGGAGGCATAAATATGAAGTCACTGTGGCAGGTAAACAGCCAGAGAAAGAAAACAGAAAGTTATTCTCTCCCTGCACCATGTACAAAATAGCTTGGGGCAGGGCCCATGTTATTTGAACCAATGCCATAGCTACAGTGATTGGGAAATACAGACCTGACTCATCCAAGATGTAATGAAATGCATCGATGAGTCATCAAAGCTCACAGATGCCAGCTAAGACTATGCCCTGGGGTACACAAAACCAGACAGCTCCTGGGGACATCTACCTGGAGTTAGGGGGCCAGGTTTGACAAAACACCACAAGGCTCATAGATTCAAACTAAGCAACTGGTCTAAAGGCTACTCAGAGATGGACCATGGGAATTAGCAATAAGAAACAGGCTCAGAGGAGTTTAGAGTGTTGGTTACACTCACAATCAGCAAACTCCAGCCAGGACTGGGCACCACCTGTTATGTTACATCTGCACATCCCCCAAGAGCCTCATGCATGCATAGGCAGGCTTTTTGGAAGATGACCGGGGTTATGGGGACACTATAGCTGACCTGCCCTTAGGAGTGGGCTCTGGTCAGAAAAGGAAGGTCTCTGGGTGTGTGACCTGGAAGGTGCTATTTTTGTCCCTGGCCCCACCCTTCATCTGTTTCTTGGCTGCTGTGATGGGCACAGTTTCCGCTGGTATGCCCCTCTGTCAGATAACTATGGAGTGAAAACATGAGCCAAAATAAACCTTTCTTTTTTTCAGTTATGGGTGTTGAGTATTTGTGCCCCAATGACAAAGAAGGTAACTAAGATACCACCTCGCTCTACTTTTTGCTCTCTGGTCACTTTTCTCCAAGTCAGCCGCCCTACAGAACCAGCCAAGCTCACTGTACTCAGGAGACAGACACAGCCCTGCTACTCAAGAGTCACAGGAAGCCCCACCCCACAGCCCCGGGTCCCCCCTCACTACTTCTGGCTGAGCAGCACACACATATCACGGGGACTTCCTGTCCCTTCTTGCCTCCTTTATGCCTGTCCTCAAAGGAAATAGATTAACCTAGCAACTGACACCTTGTACCCACAGGAACCAGGCAGCAGGGGGAGGTGGGAGTTAGCAGCAGGAATACCACTTGCTAGAACAGAACAAGCTGGAGCCCACCAGAAAGGTGTGAGGTCAGGGGACACAGCTACCATCAGAACTTGTCCTAGCCACCTGCCCCGGCCCACAGCATTTGGCTGATATTCAGAGGCACCTGGGGACCAAGGATTTGGGCAGAGCATCTCTTTCTGGGAGTCACACAGACTGCAAACAGCAGCTCAGGACTGGCAGCACTAGAGTTAGTGGCATACTCACAGAAATCTGCCTGAAACAGAGGGCTAGGGCTGGGGGCTAAGTTGTTCTAAAGACCAAAGAACATCCAGTAATTAGTGAACAAATACTGACCAGGAGCATGCTCTGTGCTGGTCCAAGTGGGCAAGTAAATGAGATGCAGTCCCTGTCCTTAAGGAGCACATGGTCCATGAAGGGATGAACAATGGACACTTACACAAAATAGACTATGTTGAACCTTGTTTCATCTTACAGGTTAAAACTGGCCGAATATTAACAATTTCTGTGATTATATGAAATACCACTAGAAAATCATTAAAATCATTAACAGCAAAAGGAGGGCTGGGGGTGTACACAGCTCAGTGTTTAAGTACTTGCCTAGCACATACAAGGCACTGAGTACCATCCTCAGTATCACAAAAAACAAAAGGAAGAAGGGAGGGAGGAGAGAGAGAAGGGAGAAAGATGAGAGAAGAGCAGAGCTGAATAGAGCAGAGCAAGGGGCTCAACCCTTCTCCACAGGGGGTGGGGAGGAAGAGGAGGAGGACAGCTGCAGAACTGAGGAAGGGACCCGCATACAGAGGAGAAGAGGAGCATGCTGTACTGATGTCAGGGTGGCAGCAGTAGCCCAAACTAAAAGTAGGAAGAGGTAGTGAAGCAGGTGACAGCAGGGGCCAGCTGCTCCTCCTTTCTTGCACTCTACCACGGAACCCTCTAGGTCCTCCTACCTCCTAACCCTGGATTCCTACAGCCATGTGACCAATGCTAGCAAGCCGGAAGTGGAGGCCCAAGAAAATGCTGGCACTCTGACCCTCTGCCATCCCCCAGCTTACCTGCTGGCCCCAGAGGAAGGTGATGGGCATGGGAAAGACAGTGGCCCTGCCCCAATCACCCTGGCAGAGATCACAGCCTTGCTGTCTCCAAACATCTCACAGAGCGAGAGCTGCCTAGCCACCCACCCTAGCCTACGTGGCAACCAATGCATGTAGTTGCTGCCCCTGACACTTGTAGTTGTTTGTCACTCGGTGTTATGGTGCCAACAGGCAATTGATACAGCAGAGCAGGCACTTATATCTATCAACTTAAAAGCAAGTTCCAATTTCATTTTTAAAACTCAATGATTAAATAAACTATAAATGGTTAAAAAAAAAAAAAAACACAAAACTATAGTACCTTTTATAAAGGTTTTCTACAAAAACATATCTTGCACTATGAATTGACCTCTCCATCAGCCGTACTGGTGACACCTAAAGGAAAAACAAGAAGTGATCAACTCAGGTGCAGAGGAGGGTGTCCAGAAGCCTATAAAGGCCTGTCCCACACCCTTGTTATCCTCTCATCTTTGCTGAATACAAGAATCGAGAGACCGTGGAGAAAGGGGCAGGCCCTGAGCAGAAGCCAGTTCCCACATGGGGATGCACTGTGCCCCTCCCTCTGCCTGACCACCCACAGCCTAAAGCTGTGGGGACAGTATGGAAGCAAGGGCTGACGACCCATCCAGGGGCCTCCTTCCCAGCAGAGTGAGCTTCAACTAGGATGTGCAGTGACCCTGCCTAGTTTGCCCACTGAGGCTCACTGCAGGGCGAAGGAGGCGTTAAGGACCTAAACAGGGTGACTTAGCTTTAAGAAGAGTGCCTGTGCATTGGAGACCTAGCTACACAGGGCTGAGATGCTAAACACAGGGACCTCTGGCTGTGCTGGAAAAGAGCACTTGCAGAGTGTTCTCGGGTCAAGGTAACACCAGACTGAGGCAGCAAGGATGTGGTCTGCTGACACTACCCATTCTAGAGCAGTAAAGCTGCCAACCTTAGAGATCAAACAGTCCTCTTAACTGGCAAAATTTACAGCTTAGAGATATCTTCATACTGACATCAGGGTCCTGTTCAGTCTTTACACTTGCCTCAGCATCCTCTACCTTGATTTGAAACCAAATAAACACAGACTATCTCCTGAGAGAGAATTCTGACTTTCCTGGATGTTCCAAAATTCATACTACTGGTCTCTGTTACTTAAGCCAGTCATAGTCCCCTTGTTGAGACTGGGGTAAGGCCAAGAGCCTGATACCTAAGTGCCAGAGACAGAGCTACAGAGTACTGGGGTGAGGTCTTTTCCTGGGCCTCTGAGTACAGAAACTGGGAAGGTCTCGTCACACCCAAGAGGAGGATGACAGGACACTGCCTCTCTCCACCAGGGTACCTACATCAGATGAGCTTTCTCATCATCCAGTGTCCCTTGGAGAGAGGAGAGGCCCTTCCCTTAACACCAACTGGACAAACTGCTCCATGGGGGACGGTCCACAGTACCTGTGGACCGGGAAATCAGAGACACATTCAAAGCCACAACCCAGGAACCCGCTAATGTGCCCTCTCTACCTGTCTACTTGTCCCTCCAAACCTCTACTCACCACGTTTTTCTCCCTCCTCTCTGTATTTACAGCTCTGCTTACCTTTCCCTGGATCTCCTCCTGCTTTATTCTCCTAGCTGTCTCTGCCTCCTTAGCAAGAGATTTTACCTGGGCCCCTTTATATTCAGATACTATTAGATACAACTTAGGTTTTCAATTGACTGCCATTCAAAAAATGTGGGGTAAGCAAGGGAAAATTACTAACTTCAGATCCTCTGATCTTTATCATATTTGGGGAGAGAGAAATTCATATTCACTAAAAAGGTCTTCCTCACATCTCCCAATGGTAAAAGACACAGATTTGTGTTAATGAAAGCTCCAGGTACAGAGAGACCTGGATCAAACTGCACAGCCCCATAGCTATTCCAACCTCTCAGGCTACAGATCTGTCCTTTACCTTTCATGAACAGCCTCTAACACTTAGTTTTGAGATACAGATTCAGTCAGGGTCTCCCCAGCTACCCTTCTTCTAAGAGTCTGTTTATGGTCATGGCCCCGCTGACAGGAGGAGCTGAGCAACACCACCTACCCTGTCTCTGCCCCAACATTTGAGTGAACCACGGCTGACCACTGGCCCTGGCTGAATCAAATTCGTTCAAAGTTCTGAACTAAAAGCCAGAGCCAAGAAAGTTTAATTGGTGGTTCTCAAACAGATAGACACCAAAAATATGTACTGGACAGCTTGACAAAACACATCAAGCCTCATCTCCAGAATCTGATCTTTAGGTCAGGCATGGGGGCAGAAAATATACAAGATATAGATATATATATATATCAAGTTCCCAGTGGGCACTGTGGCTGTCACCACAAGCCCACACCACACTCAGAGAAGAATGAGTCAAATGGTATCACGCCCTGCTGTGGCCCAGTCATGAAGATGTGAGTGAGCACTGGGTGATATTAGTGTGGCCACCTTCAGCTGGTCCTAGGACAGCTCAAGGACAGGTAACATTGCCCTAGATACACAAGCTGCGTGATAGCCCCAAGGGCCCTTGTAGGAGTCCTCCCAGCAAGCACAAGCCCCTAATTTGGGGAAAGTTTTATTTGGCAAGGCTAAAGTCGAGTACTCCAAACACACCTGCGGTCTAGTGTGCTGCTCCAGCATGGTAAGCTGCACGTAGGTCTGTAGTGTGAGGCCCCATCGGCTGGCATCACGGTACATCAGGCCCTGCAGAAGGCAGAATGCAGCATTTTATGACAAGGTGGCATCTGCAGGACTCTGCTCTATCTGTCACTAAATGCCAGCTAAACAGACCTACACGGGACTGACAAGGGCCAGAGGTGAGCCCAGAATGGCAGAAGAGCTCTCAAAAATGAGGACAAGGAGAGGCACCAAAGCTATTACAGGAGAGCCCAGTGACAGCTGGACCGGAATTCTCCCCCAGGACCATACCCACAGGCATACAATAAAGATTCTCTGGGCCCTCTCGGGTCTGTTCTCTATCCAACGGTACAGTGAGTGGGCTAAGCCAGTTCTTGTCACCTACCCTGCTCAGAACCTTCCAGGGGCTCCGCATTACACACAGAATACAACCCAATGCCTCAGTGCAGCCACAAGGCCTTAGACTCAGTGCCACCTCTCTCATCTCCGACCACTGTCCTCCGGGCCAGTCTAAGCAGGGCCCCACCCCAGAGCCCCTGCATCTGCCACTGCTGCTGGAATACTTCCTCCAGGTGCCAGTGTTCCCTCTCGCCTGTCCAGGTCTCCGCTCAGATGTCACCTTACCACACTGTCCTGTCTAAAGCAGATTCCTGGCCAGACTGTATCTCAAGTAAGTGTTGTAAGTAAGTGGGGTTTTTTTTTTTTTTTAAGGGTAATAAATGAAATAAAGAGACAAAAAAAAAAAAGTCACAGGACTATCCTGCTACAATGCTGCATATAGTTTGATTTCTAAATTACTCTATAAAAATATGTAACTGTTTATTCATATTTTGGGAGGCTTTGTTTTTTTATTATTATTTTTATTGAAGAACAAATAGCAATGAGACAGTTTCAAGACAAATTAACAGGACAGATTCGACAGATCAATACATTGCAAAATGTTTTCGTAATGTTTCTGTGTTGTATAAGGTGCATGCATGATATGATACAGGAATTATTACAGCAGATGTCTCTAATCAGTGAATGAAGAGAGTGCAGCTATATATCTATCTTATTTCTCTACAGGTGATTTATATCACAGACTCAACAATTAACACCCTCTACCTTATCTCCCCAGTGTCTTTCCATAGGACTAGAAGCCAACATAATATCTTGTCCAACCACTATTAGTGCAAATCTTGCTTCTCATAGAATTTTGCAGAGGCACGGCATAATTATCCTAACTGTGCTGTTTATACACACACATCATGATTCTTCTTTGTATCCTTTTTTTTTTTTTTGTCTAGACCTGTCAAAGATGTACACTCCATTGTCATTAAACCAATTCAGGTGCCTGAACTCAGCGATACAATCCAACACAGTCCAGCATTCCACAAGAATAGTGAGTTATCTGAAGTTGTTGACTATAGCCATTTACAGCTCAACTTATTATTATGGCCCCACGTTATATACCTCATTTTTATACTTTTCTGTTGGATGGCTAAGACCTAAATAGAGCAAGACCTATATACCAAAAGATGTAGCTTTTGTTTTTTGATGAGTTCAGTGAAGTCCCCTTAGGGTTTATCTTGTAATCCTGTACCTTACTCTGTAGATCCTTTGTCTATGTCATCCATGCAGATGAGTCACGGCCAATGCCTAACCAGTTTGCTCTCTATGAGAGCCTGAGAGAAAGTTTTCTCTCCATGTGATTCTCCCCAGGCACACTATACATCATCAATCTCTTTCCTCTGTGGCTCCATAATCTCCTTGATCAGAAAATTTGGGGCACAACTGAGTTTCATGATGTTACAGTACAGGTTCTCCTATGCCCTGAATCTTCACTGACCTTGAAAGGCTAGGGCCAAAATGTTGGCTGGCCTTGCAGCTCTTCTATTTCTCCAATTTTGATCTGTGCACTTAGGTTGTTAACCATCCAGAAGAAAAGCTGATTAGTACCCTGTAGCATGTGCCGTTCAGTTTGCCCTTTCTGACTCAATTGTCTTTAGCTGTTGTACATTTCTGTTTGTATTTCTTCTTTTGTCTTCTTATACTAGGGAGACTATACAATATTTGCACATGTGTGTCTGGTTTACTTCACTTACAAGTATATGTTCAAGTGGCATCCACTTCAATATAAATGCTTCAAGTTTATCATTCTTTATAGCTGAGTAATACTCTATTATATAGAAATACCACATCTTTTTCAACCATTCCTCATGCGACGGACATCTTGGTTGTTTCCAAGATTTTGCTATCACAAATTGTGCTGCTATAAACATAGGAATACATACACCACTATGATATAATTTCCTCTGGGAAAATGCTATTCATATTTTTTTAATTATTATTTTAATTCTTTTTCCATATTCAGTAGAGACTTAAAGTTTAATATATCAATACTTGTTGGAAAATACATGCTCCATCTTATGCCTAAGATGTTTGATATTCAGCCCACCTGCATATGTTGTAGGGCAATATTGTGCTTCTCTTCTGGAGGGTTAACAACCTAAGTTTGCAGATCAAAAATTTGAGAAAAAGAGGGCCAGGGAGATGACTCAGTGGAATAAGTGCTTCCCTAGCAAGCACAAGGGTCTGAGTTCAAATCCCTAGTTCCACAAAAAAAAAAAAAAAAAAAAAAAAAAAATTGAGAAAAAGAAGGGCTACAAGGACAGCCAACATTTTGACACTTGCCTTTCAAGGTCAATGAAGACTCAGTACATAGGAGAACCTATACTGTGACATCATGTAACTCAGTTGTGTTCCAAATTTTCTGATCAAGGAGATTATGGGGCCACCGAGGAATGCGATCAATGATGGAATATTTTGCTGAATTCATGCACGTACAGTATTTAGATGGCAATGGAATACCCATCTCTGACAAAACTAAAGAAAAAAAGGTGATATAAATGAAGGACCATTTTGTATCTGTA
>PVKA01014058.1:22931-53501 GCA_004027165.1 Ctenomys sociabilis | reverse complement strand
GGGGGCCTCCTTTGTCTTGCTGATAGTGCCCGTCACAGCCTGCGTTTGTCTCACGTGGAATCCTTGGCTCAAGATTCTCACTGTGCTGCCACCCTTCGGCAGTTCTCTAAGGATTCTTTTTCTCTTTCTATCAGTGCTTGGGTTCAAACACAGCCTTGATCCAGGGACAAAGCACTCTGAACAGCAAGCCTCACTGCCAGCCTGTCCTGGGCACTTTCCAGGGGCTGGAGCTCAGCGGCCTTACCTCCACGCGCCTTCTTCTCAGCACTTCTAAGCGAGCAGGCAGTGCGCACACGGCACAGGCATCAAGACGAGCTGGCAAGCGCGCTGCTTCACTACTGCTTCGCCTTAGCCGCAACAGCTGCGTTATTTCCGCGCCTCTGTGGGAGGGTGTTCTGTGCGGCGGCCGCTCTCCAAAAATTCTAATAGCATATTGGCCTCAAGTTCCATCTTTGCTCCTAAATTCCAACTCAGTGTATCTCATTTACCTCCCTGCTCTGGAGTTCCGTGTCCACGGGGGAGATTAGAGTACTTATTTCTATGGCTCTCTCTCTTCTTCAGTGCCCTCTTCTGCCTTCAGGTGGATTTCACCACAGGAGAGTGATGGATTCTTTATTCTGTGGAGGGGCTTGTATGCCCATCGCTTATGATAAAAGAGTGTAATAAATAGGCACCCCCATATCTGTGGCCTTTTGCAAATGATGCTGTTGCTTTTTCAACAAGCCAAGAGGTCAATTCATACAGCTTTTTATGTGACGGAGATGCAAGGCTGCCAAGGACATTAAAGTTCATGCAGAGCAAGCTGCTGAGAAGTGGGGTGGGGTATGAGCAGGAGGCTCCAAAGGCAAAGTGAACAATGGTTTCTTTCAAAAAATAATAATTTTAGAATGTCTAAATGTTTCACTTTTCTTCTTTTGATTTATAGTATTTTTCCATCCTTACATATTCTATAGTCTGTTGATGAAATGATTAATTTTCAAACCCAAGAATCTTGATTAAGGCATTAATCACCATGTAGCAAATTAGTTTAAGCCTTAAGATTTTTTTTAAAACAGGGTGCTACTTTGTATTGTCTCTATTTTTCAACTGATTGCTGCCTCTGCATGAAGAAAACACCTTAGGTGTGAAATATTAGCACAAAATATCACAGCATCTTGGAAAGATGTTATTTTCTACCCAAACACTTCTACCCTGAGTGTTTCAAACAACAGTTATCCTATTTTAAAAGCCCTCGTTTCATCAGCAGATAATACTCTCTGCGCTTCAGTTTCGGTCTCTAAAAAGAGCCGGGTTCCTTGCAGCTCTCTGCCCGGCGGCGCGGAGCTGAGCCTTGCAAGTGCCCATCAGTGTCAGAGGCGAACAGAAAGTCTTTGGAAAAAAGATTCTCCCACGCGAGAGATAGTACTCACTATCGACATTTTGCCCCTGAAATGATAGCTTAGGTCTTTACCCAATTAAAAAAAATCGATATACTTGAAATATAGAAAAATGCTACCAGTGGAAAGAGAACATTTTAGTAAATCAAATTCAATCTAAGTATTGGAGAAGCCTGTTAACATCCTAAAACCAAAATAACCTTGATACTTTGGAAATCTCCTGCTAATACCTAACTTCATATTTATCAGAAAAAAGACTTTCATATTTAAAATAGAAGGGAAATAAGAGTTTGAATGCTGTCTGTGTTTTACATTTCATCTCAGGTAAAGGGGGGATCTCTGGAGGTGGTTAGATCGTGAGAGTGTCACCATCGGGACTGGATTTCCACTACTGGGCCAGGAGGTAGTTACCGGTGCGGGTGCATGGTAACAAACACGCGCCCCTCTCTTCCTCTCTCGCCATGGTCATTCTCTCTTCTCCTTCCTCCTTCTGCTGTGGGTGCAGAGCACATCGGCTCTTGTCAAACTCTGTCCCCATGCGGCCTTCCCAGCTTTCAAAAAGTGAAGCCAGAGAGCTTCCAACCTGTGAACCAAACACCATAAAGCCTCCATTTCCTTCCCTTTCCTGTCACTTTCCCCACCCCTCTTCTGCTCCCTTGCTTTCTGTCCCTCTCATTCCTTCTCTTCTCCTTTTTCTTCTTTCCTAGGTGTTGAGGCTCCCACTCGTGACCCTGCACAAGGTACAAAGGCTTCTGGTCCCTGAGTTACACTTCCCTTACGAATTGTTGTCTCTGAGTGACGTTCTGTTATAGCAACACAACCCACAGAAGTCTTCTAAAGAGATGGGTAAAGTAAATTATTTTATTCAATTAAAGATCTTTCTAAAATTTCCATCCTCTTATGCTATTGTATATTTCAGTTACAGAGAAATGTGTTATAGTAAAATTGAACACAATGCTTCCTTTTTATAAATGTAATTACTTATAATTTGGGCAACATACTTTAAAGTCTTGTTTCTAGGTTTTTAAAAAGATGTGGTTTGCATCAGAGCAATACTCATTTTACAGTAATTTGTTGGCTTTTACTTTAAAGAGTTTATAAATTGCCCTGGCATTTTTCTTAAAATAAGATTGATGGAATTTAAACTTACTAAACTCTGTTGGTTTGGAGAAGCTTTCGTCTTTTAAAGCAGTAAGTGTAACGTTTATATATCCCCCATAGAAGAATAAATGCAGCTGCGCTTGTTCCAGAAATTCAGAATTTACAAACATCTCTGCAGATTGATAGAGATGGTCAACACAGCTTTGCCTTCCTGACACCTGGCTTCTGCTCTGCCTCTGAAATGGGATCTGACCATAAGCTCTCACTTATTTGTGCAAAGAGAGGGGCAACCATGTTATAATGTTAGAAAGCAGAAAGTGAGCGCCAAGTGCACACGCCTAGGAGACCATGTGCATAGGAAGCCCAGCTGCGGCTGGCCTGACCCCAGAGGGAGAGGAGCGGTATTCTGAATCTTTATTGCTTTTATTTTAAAAAGAATAAAACAAAGCAGCAAAAATGCTACAGAATTTCCACCTAAGATGACAGGAAATTAAAGTGCTTGTTATATTGTATATTGTTATCTTTAAAGCAGTTACTCAGATTATCAGATATAGGCACGAAGAATCAATCACATTAATAGACATTACTTACTCCTTTCTGTAAACCAATTGAAATATATTCTACATATATTTCTTCTTTTTTATGTATTTGGTACAGGGTCTCACTATGCAGCTCGGACTCATAATGATCCTTCTTTTTCAGCCTCTGCAGCATTGGGATTACAGGAGTGTGCCACCATGTGTTGGTAGCTGGCTTGGCACACCTCGGGGTGGGGCTGGCACATGGTGCCTAGGACTGAACTCTTGGCCCTGTTCTTGCCTAAGCAGGCTCTTCATCTTCTGGGCTTAGTCATTAGCCCAGGAAAGGTTTAAGTACAAACATAAGTTCAGCTTTACCTTATAGCCAACAACGTTTGTCACTAAGGCAGTGTGGAGAAAGATCAGCTGTGGCTACTGGAGTGGAGAACTGTTGGGAAGTGGCAGGAATTAAAGAGTGGTTTGCTCCAAAGGTGGGGAGATGAAATAGCAGTCAAAAGTATGGTTATTCTATCTGGTGTTCCTCTCTGCAGGGTAGAACTGCATGATGATTCTCAAGAGGGGTTCTTTCTAAGTTTAGTTATTCTACTTATTTTTTTTTTCAAAAAGCACTATAAACTAGACTACATGGATTATTTGACAGAGAATCCTGGAAATTTTCATAATTATACTTGCCCTATTTAAACATAAGTCATGGCTATGTAAACCTGAGCCTTTATTTACTTTTATAAACTAAATTATATTAACACATGGACTACTTTGTAACTTAAGGAAACCTTTAGTTTCACAGCTTGACTGCCCTGAGCCGGTCAGATCCCCCTAGCACTTCAGATAGTGAACTTCTTCAGGTTGCTGAAACAGAGGAACACAGACTGGGCAGCTTGTGAAGGACAGAAGCACATGCACTTTCTGGTCCTGGTATCTGATGGGTGAGACCAGCGGCGAGCACCATGGTGGGCTGCAGATCACTAGGCCCGCCTTGTATCTTGTGCCCTCACAGAGGAGGCATGGGATGAGGCTGCTCTTGGGACTTTGTATGCAGGTACTGTCCTCATTCATGTGGCTTCACCTTTAGGGCATAATCACCAAGATCTCTAACACCATCCGCACTAGGGATTAGACTTTGACATGTGACCTTCTAAAGGGACCTATTCAGTCCATAGCAGTTGTTCATGGACCTTTGTCCGGGCATGCTTGTTACATAGTGGAAAGCACTTTGAATAATTTAGCAAGTAGAAATCCACTCATACCTTTGCTTGGGATCATATTTACAATATTAAATGTTTTTAGAAAATGGATCAGCATACTCTTCCACCAAAGTTTGTCCTTTGCAAAGTTGAAAGCATATTGAGTACACTACTTTAAATGTTTGTGTTTTCCACAAAAAAAATACTTAAATACTGATCCTTTCATTTGTGGATTCTGTAGTTGCAAATCTGCTTACAAGGCATAATTTATTTGTGATTCCAACATTTGTTTTCTTGTGGTCATTTATGGACATACTCAGACCTATGAACAGTTGGCCCCTCCTAACGTACACATTACCTGCCGAGGTGAAGAGCTTCAATGATTTGTTTTCTTTTGCTTCTGTTAGAGCTGTCCAATGTCTGCATTGGGGAAATTGGTTCCAGCATTTTCCTTAGATAACAAAACCCATAGATGTCCAAATTGTTCATATGCAACAATGTAGCATCTGCATGTAACCCCCACATGGTGCCCCATGGGTTTTTCTTTTTATTCATTTTATTAGTGTGCATTTGCAGTGAATGGTGTCAGTACTCCAGGAGGGCAGCTGTTGTGCATGTGTGACACACCTACTTGCTCTTTCTTCCTCTTTTCTTTCTCTCCCTTCCCCTTCTTCCACCTCTTTAGTCCTTGCCATTTGCCAAATGTCACCCTGCTTCTATGGTCTATTTGTATTTTGCATTTTCTTTATACTGTGGACTTCTCATGCAAGAGAGAGCCACACCACAGTCATGTCTGAGCTTCTTTGCCTAGCAGAAGGGTGTCACAGTGCATCGATTTTCCTCCACCTGACTCACATTCATCTTTCTTACTTTAAATCATCTCAGGATTGTTTATAATACCTAATGCAAAGACAATACTATGTAAATATTTGCTATACTATATTGTTTAAGGAACAATGACAAGAATAATGGCTGTTCATATCCAGTGCAAAGCCAAGGTATTTTGAAAACAGCTCGGATCCACTGTGGTTGAATTTGCATGCAGAACCACTGCACACTGTCCTTGCTGTGGTGTGTACTGATACATTAGTAATCTTTTCCTCTTTTATTTTTGTACTTTAGCTGTATGTGAGGGATTTGTTGTTCAAATGGCTCCCACACATAGTGCCGCAGTCTCCTCGTACCTAGGGTTCCTCGGGACAAGAAGGCTGGGGTGACCCTTGTGGAGAAAATGCATTATATGAACTTCATTCTGGTGTGAATTATGGTGCTGCTGACAGCAGGCTCTGCATTAGTGAATCAAAAATATGCATTCCATAGGGTCTTGTAACAGAAACATGCATAAAACATGACTGTGTACCTACTGGCTTGCCCAAACCTTGTGCCCTGCAGCTGGCAAGAGCATAACCCTGTATTTCCCTAGAGGAAGTGCTTCAGTGCTTGCTGCACCACTGCGCAATTATTGTGTGAGATGTATCCCATGAATTGCAGAAAATGAGAGTAAAATAGAGCTAAAAGGGGACTAATGAAGAAAACTTTCAAGTTGTTCTTTACAAAGTACACATAGGGCCATATAATTGTCTTAATATGATTTTGGTAACACTTCAGAAATTGTGTTATAAACTGTACAATTTTAGATGTCTCCATAGTCCTTAATTAGAGTTTCATTTCTTTTTCACAAGAATAAGTTGGACATCTAGGCTTCTAGGTTTCTCTTTCTCATGAAATTATATTTTGGTATTCTTATTAAAATAGTTAGCTTTCATATCAACCTATTTCAGTCAGAATGTATAGTCTTAGAAAGTGTTTTTGGGGAATGTTTTTCTCCGAGGACTGACATGATGCTTTTTTATGAATGTTCCCTGTCAGTTGAAAGCTCAGCTCCCCTTTTCGGTAAACTAGAAATCATCACAACTTAATATTAAATTTTTCGTGAAGTTTAGCTTTTAATAACTATATTTTATGTTGTGTGTGCTTATAAATAATGATAGCTCTCAGAATGTAGATAATCATAATAGTTTTATCAATATCATAATCCTATCTTTGTTAGAATTAAAAATAAATCTCTCTAGGAATATGTAATAATTTTTAACTTGAAGTCAATCATTTCTGTCATTATAATAGTAAACATTATTTTTTGTCTTTGAAGCATTATCTTAGTGTCTTTGCAAATATTTTAACATTTATAATACTTTCACTTGATGTATATAGTTTTGCATATGTCATATAAGCTAAAAATCTGAGTACTTAAAGCTACCTATGACTTAAATAAAATTTACTTTCATGATTACAATGGTGTTATTTCCTATAATTCTTTACCTCTAATGTACCTAAATTGACAATGTAACTAAGATTTATCAGCTAAGTTGACAACTTGGCAGCTTAACTAAGATTTAAAAGAACAAAAGGATGGCTAACAACAAGAAAAGTGCTTTAATTTGGTATTTCTTTGAAGAAAGGAACTGCTAGCTAAGCTGTAGACCAGAGCAGTTTGTGAGACACATATTTCTGAGAGAAGGACTTAGCAAATTGCTGGGCAGTGAGAATATCTTGTCAACTTGTTCTAAGGGAGGGATAAATGAAATGGAGGATGCTGAAATCTTTGGCACCTGGGAAGCCCAAACAAGGGTCTGATTACACACACCTCATCCAGCAGAAAGCTGGCTTTGAGGCTTCTTAGGTTGAAAGAAACTGTATGTCAGACACAAAGAGGAAATTTCTTGTACACAAAAATTCAGAGGACGAGTATCAAGCAACTGTTTACTTATATTCATGAGGACAGTAACCATTGGCTGGCTTCCCAGCTTGACTTTTCTCATGTCAACTTTTGATATGTGAGTTTGATCTTATAAATACATAGATGCATTCAACACTAAAAAGAAAGAAGACTTTTTAGAGAGCTTTTTCCTCTAACATAATACTTTGGCACCAAGTCTTATCCAGTACTTTGCTTAACTTTATCAAAGATGGTTTGTTGAGGATCATTCCAAGGTTTCCTTCTGATACTCTGGTAGAAGTCCTCATCCAGGTAAGAATAGCAGAAACAAAACAAGCAGAAAAAGAAAAACCCTGAGGAAATCCAGAAACCTAAGAAAATCAGAACTCCTAAGCCAGTAGACTTGGAAAAACCCCTCTGGGAGGTGAGGGGTGGAGACCATCCCAGGAGACTGAATACCGTTCTCCAGCTGCTTCCCTCTGGCAGCTCTGTCTTGCAATCCCTGCTATCCCCAAGATGTTTCCTTTCATACAGTGCAATGTCCTGTGATTTTACACATGCATACTATTGACCATGGAATCTGGACAGTCAAGCTGTTAATCTGTTGCCTAAATGTAATACTCCCTACCTTCTTTAATGGACTGAAATGATGTGGTTTATGGTACCTGCCATCACCTGATGCACTCTTACTTATTGTCCTGTGGGGAAAGGATGAAAACTTCAAGCCTAGGAAAATATGTTCTAAGAATCTGGCAATTTAAAACTTTTATTCTGAATTGATGTAAATGAAATAGAAATGTTTGCTGGGACATCTCAGTCTCTGTCTCTCTGTCTCTGTCTCTGTCTCTCTGTCGCTGTCTCTCTGTCTCTGTCTCTCTGTCTCTGTCTCTGTCTCTCTGTCTGTGTCTCTATCTCTGTCTCTCTGTCTCTGTCTCTGTCTCTCTTTCTCTCTCTCCCCATGTTTGTGTGTGTTTAATGTAGAGCCTTATTGGCTTTAAGGATGTATATCAGCTCTCCTGGGTCCAGTTCACCAGCAACAAAACCAAAGTCTAATTGTTTTAAAAAGTCTACTGATTCTCATCATTTCTAAGAACTGAATGAAGTATTTATAGGTAAAAGCATAGGAATTTATAAATGTGATGTAATATATAAAATATATATATATATATATTTTTTTTTCTTTAGGTCTTGCTAATTGTTACTCTCACTATTAGAAACAAACAAACAACAACAACAAAAGACCTCTTGAGGCCTATATATATTAGAGACTGGGAATTGGTGACTTCAAGCTTAATGGGGCATTTACTTTTATGGACTTTTTCTGTCTGCCAGACTCTGGGCTAATATCCTTACAGAGATGATCTCCTATAATCCTTGAGGCAATCTATGAGATAGATGCTATCCTTAATTTAATTTCTTTGGTTCAAGAAAGCAAGTCTTATAAAAGTTCAGGAGTTTGTCCAAGGTCGCGGAGCTTTGTAGTCGGGGTTTCAGGGCAGCCGCCTGCCTCTGAGCTCGCTTTCCTGACAACCCCAATATTCCACAGCTTACACTTTGGGTTCTTCCCAAACACATCAACATCCAAATTTCTCAAATATTAAACACAGAAGGCCCTATTAACGTTAGCTTGAATGATAACAGCTTCACTCGTGGGCCATCCTAAAGCACACTTGAGTAAATGCTTCTAAGGCAGGTCAGCACTTCGCTCACTAATCTTTTTTTTTTTTTTTTCCTCATCCACCAGCACTGAGTGATTAAGCTGAAGTGAAAAAGTGTTTCCTTGAAATTTGTCCTCAATCTCCAAGTTGGCTCAGTTTCAAAGCTACCCGGGCTCCTTATCTCTAACAGATGGCTATCTTCTGACTCAGCTGTGCCGGGCAAGCTCACCCCATTTAGGCTGTTGGAAACCTACAAAAAGGATGGCTGTATTTTTCTCTCTAAGCACCCAGAGACCCTGGATACCTTCTTCAGATAACTCAGGGGAGAGAACAAAAAAACCCGCTAAACTGCTATTAAGGACATCTTTGTCTGGAGGACATCGAACACCTGTGAGTTTTCCCACTAACCTGAAGAACTGTTCATTTCCTATTCATCTATTTCCACACTTCCAATAAGTATTTCAAGTAGGAGCAAGAAATTTTTAAAGGTCATACGGGATATTTGCTCTCTACTTGCTTATATCTATGGTTTCCGCATTTAAATTCATACTCCTATATTGATTAATACATTTTTGGAAAAATTTAGGAGTTTATATGAATATAGTACTCCAGTACAATTTTGGTTTATTATGCACTAAAACAAGTTTTAGACCTGATGAAGGCACCCTTGGATATTATAATAACACAAAAAATACTTTTCTAGGGTTGGGACAATGAGGGAAGCAGGAGGAGCCGCAGCGGTCATCATGGCTACCGTCTGTTGGGTGTGGTGCCCTCCTCCGTCCGTGCTCAGTTTGTATGCAGTGCAGTCCAGTGTACTCTTGTTGGCCCACACAGGAGGCCAGAAGAGACATTTGCAGGTAAGGTCCCATGATTAAACAGTACACCCATATGAGACGCCAGCAATAACGGCAGGCAGCACAGAGCGGAGCAGAAGGAGCAAGAGCCGCCTGAGCCTGGATCCAGCACTTCCTGGTAGGATGTCATTCCACTGACACTCCTGTGTAGGGCATGCGTGCTTATGTGTCCTAGGTTACAGTTGTGTGGCCATATCCCGGTGTGCCTCTGTGCTAGACAAGTGTGTCACTTGTCCTGAGTCACCCAGGAGCTTTGAGGCATTTCTGCGTGGTTTCTTATCGCTGTCTCAGAGTTGCGCCTACAGGGTCTTGCAGTTTGGGGCATCCCTTTTCAGAAAAAAAGAGTATAGAAATAAATTTTTCTTTCTTTCTTTCTCTCTTTCTATTTGCGGTGCTGGGGATTGAACTCAGGACCCTGCACTTGTCAGGCAAGCGCTTAGTCTACTGAGCTATCTCCCTGGCCCCTACATTTTTATTTAGATGGATAAGTTAAATGGCCACACATCAGGTCTTTTCGATAAACAAGGTGAATATCACAAATTGCATAAAAATATTATTTAAGAATTAGCTATTGAGCATAATGGTGCATGCCTATAATTCCAGTGCTCTGGGAAGTTATGTAGGAGGATTACAAATTCAAGCCCAGACTATGCCAGTTAGTGATTTAATAAGACCTGACTTCAAAATAAAAAAAAAATCAAAAGGGCTGAGTATGTAGCTCAGGTAGATGGCTCCGAAGCACATCTTAAAAAATTAAATGGTTCTAAGGGAGGTTGGTGCTTTACTCATTAAGCTTTTATTTTTGCCAAGGAAAAAGTTGTCTCAGGAAATGCAATGTATTTCCTTTTGCTCTTTATTTTTTTAATTTTTGAGAGATGTTGATACTCTACTTTTGAAATAATGTACTGTATTTTGTCTGTGCAAAATATAGGAACATGCCTCATCTAAGTCTTTAAGTAGGGCTTATTACTTTGACATAATTATATGTTTATGGATGCATGGAGAGCTCCCCGACAGAAAGGGGGATGGCTGTGCTCCAAGAAGATTTCCAGCAGCTGTGGGTGACTGACACTGAAAATTGACTGAATATATAATTAAACTATTGAGAAAGGTTTCAGTAAAAGAGAATATAGTTGAGCTAAGAGGTTATCATTTTGAATTGTTAAGAAATGCCCCACTTGATGCCCTGTTGCTCAGAGTGCACGGAATGCAGCGAATTCTTAAAGACTCTTCCTCCTTTGTGATTGGCTCACTCCATCCTGAACAATCAATACTTGGTGGCTAAGCTGTACCCTGACCTGGATGTGCACCAAGGCTCTATATTGCTATTTTATAGATAGTGAAAATTAATACTGTGCACAAGGCTCTGGCCTTTACACAAAGCAATGTGGCAAAAAAAAGTGCTGCAGAATGCTCTATTATCATGACACCTATTCCACTCTAACCACCTAAATAACCTTCCCTGCCTCGGCTCAGTGGCCTTTTCAAGTTACCATTTACATATGTTTTCACTGAACCCTTAAAGAATCTATTCCAGCAATGTGCAAAATGAAAGAAAATAGAAAGAAAGTGCATCTTGTAAGATAAAGGGTTTCTCTCTTTCCTTTTAAATAAAATGCGTTGGGAAGAGGCAGAGAATGTTTAGGGCTCAGTAATGACCAGGATACGATGCTAGCTAGCTCACAAATCAAAGAGCCGCAGCTGCAAAAGCTTCAATTTTGAACAGAACAGCTCAGGGCCAGGGAAAATGTCATCCCTTTTATAGGTTCAACAAAATTCTTCTGTTTTTCATCTTGCAACATAGGCACTAGATCAGCTCTTCAAGTCCCTGGAATGCCTGGAACACTGACTTGCATGCACTTTCTAAAACATAAGGTCAAGTGCAAATAAATGCTACAGAAAAGAAAGGAAATAGGCCTGACTGCCTGAGTGGAACTGTGGCTGCAGGCACATCATGAGGAGCTTGGAGCCTCCAAGAAGGGCCCCCCCATCCCACCCATGTGTGCACTCACTCTAGTGATAGTGGCCAGCCTAGAACTTGGCAGGCTCTGCCAAGATTACTGTGTTACAGTCTGCTCTCAGTCACACTTCACATTTGCCACCGAGGAAGAAAAGTGACTCTGAGGGTCCATTATTGAGAACAAAATGTTTCAGAAAAAGGAGTAAGCTTTGAAATGAATATACCTGGATGTTTTCTGAATCTCACAGTGGCATTTGAAACTTCGGTGTCCTACAAGTACATATTTAAAGAGCTACGTGTAGGAGTCAATGAATTTAAGATTATAATATTCCCTCTTTCTAGATACTTCCTCTCATGACAAACTTTTATTTTTCTGCTAAGGAAACATAACTGAACTACACAGAAGGAGTTACTGTTTTACAGAGGAGTGGCCAAACACTGACTCTTAGCGATCCTGGAGGCAGGCGCGCTTCATGTACAGCTGATGACTCAGTTTTCATTTAAGAACTGGGGGCAATTCGTTACTGCTTTGTGTATTTTACTGTACCTGAAACTAAATTAGTAAATCAGGATGAAGATCCAGATTTCATACCCCACATGTTAACACTCAATGTTATTTTATTTTATTTTATTTTTTGACAGTTATTTAAGACCTTTATTAAAAGGTACTTGTAGTTTGCTGACTTTAAAAATATTCAAGTTGTAAACTGCTATCACTACTTTAAAATGAAGTTCTTAAAAATCTCAGCTTGACCAGATAAGAAACAATTGAAAAACCTTTAAATTATTGAGAAAAATGAAGCTTCAAAAAAAAAAAAAAAACACGGTTGCCATTACCAAAAAGTGACATCTTTAGGTAAAAATAATAAAAACTCCATGCTGCATAGACAATGCAGATAGTTTTAGTTATCCAATCAGTGGGCAAAAAGCCAGCATTTAAGGTCTTCAGTTCCAAACTTTTGTTCATTTCTTAATGCGGAGATTTCCTATTCGTGTCTTTCTTGCTGAATGACTAAACTGGATGACAGTAGAGACACTAAGCCTTCATTTACTCAGCCCACCCCGCTCAGCCTTGGGGGCAGAGGAATTTTCAGTTGGTGGATTGGTTGTTTTTGTTCTTTGCTCTCTGTGGTTTAGGGTTTTCTGGGCATCTGCGTCAGAGATTGAAATTGTCACAATACCCAGTGATGTTGAGATGGCTGCTGACCTTGGATCTCATCTCTTTGATTTTCCTTTCCCTCTTCATCACCATCCTCTCTAGGCTGTCTTTGGTGAGGAGGCATCTGAGGAATCGTGGTCCTTAACTTCAATATACATCTTCCTCAATGGTCCACCCTGCTGTCCTGCGCCCTGGTTGTCATCACCCTCCATCACTTCTTGCACAGGAGGGTTGGTCCATCCCCACAGGGTCTCTGCAGGTAGTAAGCAGGGAACCTTCGCCTGCTGCGGGGCAGGTGCTGCTGCTGGGCCTGGCCCTCCGGAGCACCCTCCGATCCCTCATTCTTTCCCCCATTCTCACCATGCCGGTATATCTTCTGGTCATTGCGTGGAGGATCCCCAGGACTGGGTAGCATCTACAATGCTTACTTTGTGCTGCGTACTTACTGCCTTGAACTGGAGCTCGGCCAGGGCTGTAACATTTGCTGCCTCCCAAGTCTTTTCTCCATCAATAACATCAACTCCACAGTCTCCTCTTCTCCTACCAACTCTCCTACAAAGTCTCTCCTCCTGCGCAGGTCCTTCAGAGGTTGTTTTTTTCTTTAGAGCAGTCTGGTTTACAAATACATCTTCCTTGGCATCTTTCCTGTTGACGAAACCATACCCATTTCTAATACTGAGCCATTTTACCATTCCCCAAACCTTCCTTGCAGTGATCTGTCATCCCTGCTAGCAGTCGCCTCTGCTCCTTGCACTGCGGCCCATGCACAGTGTCGCTCGGTGTCCGCAGCGCTGATGCCGCATGCAGGCAGCAGGGTCTCGGTCTGGCTATTCAGGGTTTCGGTGCCGCTCCTCCCAGGTTGTGGTGGTGACTAGGCCCGGGCTGCTCAGGGCTTTCTGGGGTCCGCTCTCCACTCCCGCTACTGATTGAACTTAAGCATAATTTTAAAAAGGTTAAATTTCTATTTATACATGGCTATCAACAAACTAAAGATAGTAAAGACTAAAAACTAAGATATTACATGTGTATAATTACTTTGTGAATGTAATCGACCATTTTAGAATGTGATACAAATATAAGAAAGTATGTTTTATCCTTAGGATTAATGATTAAAAAATGCCATTAGGCTATATCCTGACTTAACTATGACAATGGATCCAAAGTGCTTTCACTGGACAGCAAACTGCATTGCTTCTGTTTTCACTGCTCTGTCCCTACTCTGAGTTGACTAGTTTTCATTCTTTGGTGACACATTTTTCTTTAGACGACATATAGGCCCTGTAGGACTCAAGGAGTGAGGAGCAGACTTCAGAGTCAGGTAGGCTTGGGCTACTATTATTGATTCCTTCACATATCACCTGAGCTAATGCTGATGTCGCCATTGCTTATTTAAATCAATATCACTACTCAGAGTGTTCATGTACGTCACTCAAAGTGGATTAAGATCAACCAAAAGCTAGGGTTTTGTGTAGATTATTTTATTGAAAACATTTGTTTAATTAAACACATCCAGGAATACAAACAATAACACCGTAAAGACCGTGTATTGCCTTGATCTCCTGTGGTTAGCTTGGGAAGGAGTGCTGCAGGCCAAGGAATGGCTTTCACCAGAGATTTTGTTTTCCAAAGTAGAGTCCTACAATGCTTGTAGGTGAATAAAATGGTAGAAAGGAAAGAGTTGAAAAGGGGTCCCTGAGTCTGAGGGAGGTCTATGGTAGACCTGAAGCCTTTCTCCAGCCTGAATCAGAGATCCCCTCATTAATTCAAGAATGGATTTGGATCCCATCCCCCAACTTGTATCTCCCCTGGCACAGAATGAAGAATAAGATGTTCTTTCTAATTGTCTCACTCCTTACTCAGTTCTCTGAAGCTTTGATCGCTATCCCACAGCCAGGCAGATTTGATCAGCCATCGTAATCCAGTTCTTTTCTCAAATAATGCATAGGTTTGGTGTAATAATGCAAGATTTTATGTAAGGTGTTAGGAGTTAGACATATTTTGTCTGTGCCATAAGTCATATTTTCTTTCTGAAATAAATTTCCTTAATATAAACATCAGGTGCTTTTCAAAGTTACTATAAGAATGAGGCATTTTGTCAGTTGTTGGAATGCAATGATGGACAACAGATGTAAACATATTTTTGCAGTGTCATGTTATGAAGATGTCTCTTCCCATCAGTGAATGATAACTGAAAGAATAACAAGGATAAGCAAAGGCATAGCGGGCACTGGCTAGAGACCGGGCTTTTGCAAGCAGAGCAGTTTAGCAGGTTGTTTTTTTACGCTATGAAATAATGGAAAATTCCTTGAGTCTACCTGGTACTTTAATTTTTGGATTATCATCAAACACATCTATGGCCAGTATAGATTAATTTTCTATATTTGAAAGATCATATATAATTCTGCTTCTCTGTCAGCATCAAGGCAGCTTCTTCATCATTTTTATTGACTTCCAGGTGGTGTCTGTTATAAATTATTTCTCAGTCTATCTATTGCCAATTCAACCCTCAAAAAATACATATTGTAATTGACTAAGGACATGTAGAACAAAATAGTCTCATATTGAGTGTTTTGAAATAGACTGTCTATATCATTATAAAAATTGGAAATTTTACAAATTCAACTACTAAAAAATATTTGCAAGGCAAATGTGAAGTCTAGTGAAGCTCTTTAGTCATTTGAGATAAAATCATTTTTTTTTTAAAAAAAAAACTGTAGTCTTGATACTTCTTAGTCAAAATTAAAACGATGAGTCATTCAAACCAGATCAAGTGTATTGGTGTATCAAGTATATGCTACACACAAAAGGAAATAAATAAAACATGGTATTGAGTCTATTGCATTGCTGATTTTGAAAAATGCTACATCCCTAGACCATCTCTGTAACCTAGAGCCACAAATGAGTAGCACCATGCTCAGCAGGGTAAGGAGTAAGAGGGTATTTGTGACTCCGATGCAGCAGATGAGGTTTGAACAGAAGTTTGAAATGAAGGGTTAAGTTAGCTAGAAGATGAAAAGTAGAAGTGGAATTGCACAGAAAATGAAGATGGACAGAGACAGCGAGACTTCCCGCAGTCAGGGGTGCCAGAGAGGTCACTAGGAGGTGAGTGTTATTTAAATGAAACACTGCAGGCAGAGACCTCAGCGTCTCTCCTTAAGTGGATTTGATGTCTCTCTTATTCAATATCAATCTCTGTCTCTGAGAGATGGGGTGAAATAGTCCAGGAATGCTGGGTCAGCTTTTGGATCGAGCCTTTCAAGCCTAGTCACTGCTCTCATTAACCTTGAGATACTGGTTGTGGAGGAAGCCAGCCCTGGTGTAGAAGCCTGATGGCCTTGTGGGAAGCTATTTGGATGGAGCCTGAAAGGACGCCTCCTGAAAGAACTCCCACCTCCATAAGCTCATGAAAAGTAGGAGAGACAGATGTTATTTCAATTCCTAATTGTTATGGTAGGTTGTTGCATATAAATTGAATAACAAAATCTGTATAGCAGGAATCACTGGCAAAGTGTGACACTATAGAGACCCCGGGTTCTGTGGTCACGTTTTGGACAGTTAATGTCTCCAAGTTTAAAGTTGTGAAATTACTTTCCTAATGCACAATCTTCCTTTTGTTTATCTTTTATCAAACAAGACCAATTAGAAAATCACTGCTGTATCCTATCACTATAATTTCAAAATTAACACCAAGAGATCTGGAAGAGAAGAAACACAATAATGGTAACGGCCCAGTTAGACATCTTCCTGCATGGTAGATGCAGCTGCAAGTGTTTTGCACACTTTGATTCTTAATTCATTTACTCTTTGTAATAGTCCTGTGAGATTAGCAGTGATTTCCTCCCACTACTTACAAAAGAAGAAACTGGCTCTTAGAGAAGACATAAAGTCAGTGAAGGCACTATGACTCCCGAGTGAAAGCCAGAAGACCCAGGCAATCTCATTCCAGGTTTCATAGGATTTACATTTATGCTGTGACCTTGTCCATGGATTTTAAACAAAGTGTGTATATTTGAATTATCAGCGTAATCAGCAAGATCTGGCATTCTACAGACTGTGGGCTCCCTGAGCGTAGGCAGAGGTCCTTTCCTTTTGGCTTACAATGATTTCTCTGCTGCCCTTCCAAGTGTCCATCACATAGGCATGCAACAAATATGAGGTGTGATTAAAAATAATATATACACCTTAAAAATGATTAACTGAAAAGACATTGCTATTGATCCTTCTCAAAATTTTCTCCTTGAGTGGGAACATACTTATCGTTCTTGCCATTTCCCTGAGTAGTTCTGGAAATCATCTTTTATCAGGGTCTTCAGTTGGGCCGTTGCAGCTGCCTCAGTACCCTGAATCTGTTGAAAATGTTTCCCTTCCGTGGTCATTCTTACTTCAGAATGTGGCAGATGGTGAGCGTAAAGTAGGTGAAGATGCATTGAAATGCTCTCACGAGCCCACTTCCTATTGGGTACCGCTCATGAGCTGCATTCACCTAATTTTCTTGCATAACTTGTAAAGATATCTAGGAAAGGACACTTCCAGAACTACCTTGGAGAGCGGCCAGGGCAGTGCAATCGTGGGCACGAAGTGATGATGAATATTTTGAGGGAGATAAATAGCAATGTCATACACTGTACAAATTGCTTAAATTAAACATCCACTCTATCTTTGCATCTTATCTCATGCATGCTGAATGGCTGACTCTATGCTCTGCTGGTCTATGATCCTCTTGATTGAGTAAGCTGTGGTATACGAAACACTGCTTTATTCCTACTAACATGTTGTCATGGAAATAAGCAAATGTAAGAATTGCCATTCTTAAATGAGGTCACAGGAACAGCAGCAAAGCACAGGATGAAAAGGGGGAAGGCAAGAATAGCTAGCCCCTCCTCACATCTGAAGCATGACTAAGCAATAGGACGAGCCACTGAGAGCCGGTCTTCATGGATTGAAGTAACTGGTTTAGAAACTGTGGGAAGAAGGGAGATAGACATCATGCCCACATCTTAAAAATCTAATGAAAGATAATGTTAAAGAAAGCCAAGACTCCGGAACACAGAAAGAAGTCAAACAGATGAGGTGTTTGTGCTAAGACACAAAGGGTGAGTCTGACATGGATTGCTGAGGGGTGCAAGGAGAAATGTCACAGCAGGGGACCAGTACTGGTGGGGGGAAGGGTGTTTTTAGGCTAAGAAGTGGCTGTGGAGGGAGAGTGAGTATTGAGAGTTAGCCTGGAAGGCAGGAAGGGGACAGAAGGCTGCTGTTAGTGGAATAGAGGTTAAGATGTCACTGTTTTCTAAGTGCATTGTGGAATGATTAATGGCTTTCAGATAGTGAAGTGACACAATCAGATTTGTTCATGTACTTCATGGCTATAGATATGTGAGTGGGTATGATTCTATTAAACACATGTCACTTAGGAACTTGGCTTGGTAACAGATGCAGAGGTTATATCTAGACTTACAGATGTCACAGTCCTGCCTGGGTAGAAAGATCCATTAAACAAAAGCTAGCAGAATATTTTATCTGCCATTTCACGTTTGATGTTCAATACAGAAGTATGGAGTAGGGACACTGAGTTAAGCCTGGAAGAAAGGTTTGATGATAGAAAGCAGAAGACAAGGATTCTAGAGGGTGTGGGAGCAGAGCTACAGCTGGACCAAGAATGAATTTGAAAATCCAGGTGGAGACAAATGGCTACCTGGTCTATACTTCCTATACTATTTAAAGGGAACGGCTGACTTGCTGCTCTATGCTTCCACCTTCCATGAAGGTTAAATATTCCCAGAATGGCAACTATCTTCTTACACAACCTCCTTGCTTTACAACTGCTTGACTTCTCACCTGGGCAAAAGAGATGGACATTTGTTACTTTATGATGCAATTCCCTGACTTTGGATGTTGGGAAATGTGTCTTGAGACTTGAACCTTTTTATTTGAAAAATAAAATTCAGGCCAAACATTTGATACTTCCCTCACCTTTCCATTATCCAGAAAATCAAATGAACCTAAAAAAGCATGTTAACCTCTCAGTCTCACTTTCCTATGCTGAAGGATGAAGTAGATGGAATGGGTGAGCTGTGGTGGCTTTTCTGTCTCTTATAGCAGAGTTGTCCTTGTCCAGAGAGGTCATCAGTAGTGACGAGCATGGTCATCATGGCATTCTTTCATCAGGTACCAACTACAGCCATAAGGCTTCATACTTATTTGATCATTTACCTTTCTTTCTTATTCTATCCACTTAATCCTTCCAATGTTAGTTATTTTTATAGCCAAAGAAATAGGTTCCGTGAGGATAAGTCCTTACCCAAGATTATACAGCTAGTAAATGACAGAGTCAGGATTTCTAAGCCGGTTCTCTTTGATTCTATAACCATTCATGTTTGGAAGAGCCAGGCTGACATCATTGGCTTAAACTTTTTTACCAACACATTGAAATATCACTGAAGTTAAAATAGAGTTTTAGTGAGCAGACAGGGGGATATGAATCTGGCATTACTCTGATTCAGAAGAAAGTCTTACTCAGCTCCACACCTAGTGTGAATAATGGCATCAAAAATGTCCAACATAAATCTCCCAGACCTCGGGCCTGGATTAGTATGCTAATGTTTAAGCTGTTGCAATATTTCACAGCTAGGAATAAATGACTAAACATAAAAACATGCATTTGAATGGGGATTGATGTGCCTACAGAGGCCCCAAAGGTGCCGCTAACATTACCTACACATTTCTACCCACTGAGGATGGAGGGCCTTTAAAGACAGCACAGAGCTGGGATCATCATATTGCTAAACCTTCAGCCACAGGGCTCTGAGGCTGAGTGAAATGGATCAGAGAGTGCTGTAAAAAGTGCCGCTGAGCATTTTTGTCATCACTAGAAGGGCAGTGAAACGGCTGCTGCTCAGGCATCCATGGCCAGCTCCTTACTAGAACAGTGCCTGCTGAACTCCAAAACCAAAGCCAGCCAGAAGGTGCCGTCAGAAAAGGCACATGCTCCTGGAGAGTGCTCCTGTTAAAAATGGAAAGAGATGGCAAATCCTCCAGGGAGAAAGACTTATAGGTGATTGCTCCAAAGAGGATGACAGAAAGCTGGAGGATCTCCTACAAAGGAGGTGGACAAAGCTGGGCTTGACAGAAGGCAGGTTTAATGAACTGCATTTGATTTGCTTCTATACCCAAAGTATTGGGCAAAGCAGCCTTATTAGGTAGCAAGGAGTTTCCAACTTGCACACAGCTTTAACGCTGGCTCTGCTCATAAGTGGCTCTGAACTGTAAATATACACAGAACCCCTTCATACAAAGCCCTCTAGTCAGCACAGTGCATGCTGGGATTTCAGAGTCATAATTTAATTAACAACATTGGATGCATCTACAACTACAATATGAAATGGAATCATGAGGGACATAAACTAATTCAAATCATGGGTAATGCTAATGCCATCATGGCTTGTTGCCTACATACATAATTTTTAAAAAAATTCAAGGATAGCTTATAAAGCCCTGATGTTTCCCATTCAGATTTTTTAGACCTCTTAAATCTATAGTACACGAATCGAAGGTTAGAAACTTCTGCATTACTAGGAGATTGCTAAATGGACAACCATATCACCTTTGGGTAAATATTACGACAGACTGCTGCAACTTCCATGTGGTGGTAACAGTAGCAGGCACGCTTATCTTTTCAGATCGAACAGTCTGCTTCAGAAAAGTGCCTGTTCTCCCATGTCAGTAGTTATAGTATTTACAATTGGATATTTGAGGAACTTCAGGGTGGGTTGTAAAATTCACCAGCTGATGAGATAGTGTAACTCAGAGAAGCTGATTGCATGAAACCCTTAACGCAGACACAAGCATTCTATTAGTTAACCAAAATCTTTTTTTTGCAAAAAAAAAAAAAAACATGTGCAAGAGATACACCTTGCACTTGAAACCTCTTCTCTCTCCCTGCTTTTTCTCAGGCAATGCTTTCTCCTTGTGAGATCTTCCCCTTTTTTCCACTATGACGACCGCATGCATGCACACCAATACCAATTCTTATCCAGCTCTGAGGACTTGCTTAGGGCTGTGCTCCTGTCTGTCCTTGTCTCAGGGGTGGGTTTGGACAGAATTTTGCATTGCTTGTCTGTGCTATGTTGTTCATATTCCTGTTTATGTACTGACTAAAATACTTTGTGGAGTTGAGTTGCATAGTGTGTCCCGTTCAGGTGATGAGCTGCTTATAAACAGCATAAATATTAAACATGTTAACCTAAAAGATTTCTGAAATAAATATGGAAGCTTATTCTGAGATCCTAAGGGCACAAACATGCATAAGACACAGTATTTTTTTTTTTTTTTGGTGAAGTTTAGACGCATGTTGATCATTGAGACTGTGTGTGTGTGCACGTACTTGTGCGTCTATGTACCGACATAGGCAAAAAGAATCCAGAGAAAGAGCAATTGGTATAAGATTCCAGGTGCTAACCATTAAGTAAACAAAATAAATTAAATTAAATATCTATCTACTTTAATAAAGGTTCAGAAAAGAAATATGCTAATTAAATTGAGACTATAAAATAAAACACCATGAAGACATGAAAACTGAGCTAAAATTAAGGATGTGAAAAATGTTGAACAGTGTGAATGGTGAGAATGAATCTATTATTAAGTTTTTCATTTGATTCTCCTCCCAGTGGGAGGACCAGTGGCTTTTTAAACTGTTTCTTATGAGGCCGAATTTTCAGAGCTCACTGTTTCCTAGTCATTTTCCCTTATGCATTCTCATTTCTGTAATACTTTACTTATAAAAGTGAGTGTCTGGGATGGGATGACAGAATTTGCTAGTCTTTTCTTAATTTGAACACTATCTTTATTGTGTTATCATCTGTAATCATGCTTGGTTTTATTCACGTCTATGGCGCATTAGTGGAAAATAAGCAACAGGTTGTTTGAACTGAATGAATATTTTTCACAAAGCTTTCATTAAGTGTTTGTTCATTTTTAAAAATTTAGTAAAATCATTCACTTATTCTTGTGGTTATTTATTCATTTATCCAAAAATAGACTTATTAGAATATCAGTATGTACCAGGCAGTGTGCAATATTATTTAAATCCAAACATATGAACATTTTCACATTTTATTAAGGATACTTTCAAACACAATGGGAAGTTGAATGGATCATACAGTAAATAAACATGTATGCACAGTCTAGATTTTAAAGTAACACTACTTGAATTCACTTAATTACCTATCCATGCTTTGATCTGTTTTGCTCTTCATCCAGGAAATCATTTTGTATCACATATTTTGAATAAAATTGAACAGCGAACTCCCACACTGTGCCCAATAGAGTGTCTGTTCCTCAAGTTTTTAACAAGACTTAGATATTAATATACCCTAAAGAACTTCTTTACATTCTTTAGAACCTGAATTCTAACTTTGTCTGTTTGAACATGTGTATTATTGTGTGACATTTCACTCTGTCTGTAACATTATCAATCTTGATTTTGTCATTTCCATACAATGTTCCTCAAATGTAATGATATTCATTCATGTTTTGCAAGGTCATCACAACGAGGTGGAAACAGTCAGAGTTAATAAGTTGTACGCAAAAATTCCATGTCGCAAACCAGAAATTTCCCTGTAGATAGGACTGATTCATTCTCAGCCATCAATGTTATATTTAGGGGGCATTTTACTTTTGTTTGGTTGTTTCCTATTTTAAGTTCTACCAGGAGTACATCCTGCTGCCTCTGGAAACTTCTTTTCATTTTCTGCATTTTGGTAGGCAATGTGTTCATTTTTATTTTTCTTTCCTTTTTTCTTTTTGATATTCTTGCATTTTGAAATGTTTTGTTTTCTGTTGCATTATTTGGGATTTTTCCATTTTTCTTTTAGGCAGTAGTTTCCAAAAAGCCTCCTTGAGATCAGCATTTCCATGTACAGGATGCCCTGTTCCCTGCTCATTGAGGGCACAATGGAAAAGACAGGGTGAGGTGTGCTGACCGTCCCTTGATTCATCACATACACATTCAAAGTATTGCCCGGATATAGTATGGCTAATAAAGTTGGTGCTGTGGAGCTGGAAGATCTACTTTCTGGGATACCTTGGTATTCTAAAGCACAATTTAGTTGCACGATAATTCCCATAACTGCAAAGTGTGGTGACATAGCCTATTAACAACCCACTGTGTCTAAGGAAGTAGTCAGCTCTGACTAATGAGTCTCTTGCCATAAAAGGATTGTGGCTGGGTATTCTGGTAGCCTAGGACACAGAACCTTAGAGGGAATTCATACACTCTCCTGCTGGAGAAGGTTCTGTGTTTCTCTAGGTGTTTACCTGGTTCTTCTGTTTTAGAATCAATTGTCAGTGACATGTAAGTGACAGTGCATTTGATTGACCAGTTTTTTTCCTGGCTGTGAAATCAGGGTAAGGATTATTCTCAAGCAAGTAGTTCAGAATGTGCAGTACATCCTTCATAAACTTGTGTCAGAGTCTTCTTTTCCTCTCTCATATTTTGTTCCTTTTATATCATTATGATTGGCCTCTTCAACTGAAGGTCCTTAAGAAGTCATGACAATTTCCACATCTATCATCAAGGGACGCTTGGTAAACAACAAGGGAGGGGAGAGACCCTGCCCATCATCCCTCTGTAATTGTGCCAGCCTTTGTTTGGAGGAACACAAGTCTGACACATCCCCCTACACCATGGGAAGTGTATGGACGTGCAACAAACTCATATGGAAGAACACAGGGTAAATCCACTCTAACAAGGCAAAGACTTTGCATATAAACCCTTCATTTATGATTGGTTTGGTTATATAATGATAGACTTTGCTTCTCTGGTCTAAATTACAAAATCAACAGTTACTACAATTTGTCAATTTCTAAATTGTGTTTGATGCTATCAATATTGATAATTGTACTACTGTAGCTAAGACGTCACATCTATTATAATCAGTTGTTGTGCTTGATACGAAAATATTGAGAAGCTCTCAGGTAATAACCTCACTATACCCTACACCAAAAGATTAGGGACTGAGGGAAATGGAAACTAGAAACCTAGGATCTGGGAGAGACATAAACCAAAAATCTCCTAGAGATGGAAGATATCCCTGAAGAACATGTTTTTCCTAGAAGTCCTTCATATTAGTGATATAGCTACCTGCTACTAAAACTCACAGGAATCATCAAAAAAGACAAAAATACATTTTTTTTTTCAAATATAAAATGTCATGACAAAGGAACAAAAGGCAATCTCAGAACTTCAGCCCACCCAGAACAAGCCCAGGAGCCATATACACAGAAGATATTGGAAGTCACCCACCTGAAATTTCTGAAATAATAGGAAATAAAGTAGAGAGACAACTCCAGGAGGCTATTGAGGAAGTCAGATCAGAAATAATATCTCAGGTAAAAAGAAATGACAATCATAATGAAAGAATTGCTCAGTATATCTAAAGGCACATGGATTAAAAATAAAGGTATATGAGAAATTGATGCAAACCTTGAATGAACAGTACAGGAAAGAATTAGCATGCATGAAGTTGATTCTACGAGATATACAGGAACTTAAAAATTCCATTGAGAAGTGATAAAACTGCTTGGATAAACCTGAAGAAAGACTTTCAGACCATGAAGAAATGATTGCACCTTGAGATCATGAAAAAAAAGATTGCTTAAAATAACAAGATACTAGGAAATAAAAACATTCAACATATTGAAAGGTGCTGATGGAAAAGTTGGGGCCAACACAAATGATGTAAGAAGACTATAAGCAGAAGTAATTTACCATAACCAAAATAAATGTATACCCAGACATATGAAAATCAAGATCTCAGAAATTTAGCAAAAGAACAAATTACTAAAAGCTATTAGAGAGGAAAAAAAAGAAAAACCACAAAAAACTACCAAAGAAAGCCTATCAGAGTCAAGGCAAACTTCTCAATACAAACTGTCCAGTCAAGAAGGCCTTAGAGCAATGTATTTCAAGTCCTGAAAGAAAAAAATAATATTGCAACCCAGATTGATGCACTGCGAAAAACTGTCTTTCAGAATTAGTGGAGAAATAACAAAGAACAACTGAAGAGATTCATGACCACCAAACCAACCTTACAAAGATTACTGAAAAATATAGTAAAAATAGATAAAAATTATAATTCCAAGGACAACAACAGAAAGAAATCACCATATAGGGCTAACAATTAAAAAGGGGATAAATAAGGAACTGAGAACAGGAAAATAACATGACAAAGATAAACCAACACATATCAATTATAACCATTAATGTTAATGACTTCAAGTCATCATTCAAAAGAAACAGACTGGCAGAGTAGATCAAAAAGCAAAATCCAGAATTATTCTATATACAAGAAACACATTGAACTGAAAAAGAAATTTATAGATTGAAAGTCAGGGATGAAAAACAATATTCTATGCAATAGGAACCCAGAAAAAAAGCAATGGTGGCAATTCGTTTTCAGATGATGTGAACTTCAAACTAAGAATAACCAAAGAGACATATTTGGGAAAACTGCTAGAGGAAGAGATAACTATCATACATATACATGCACCCAATATAGGAGCACCAAACAGTGTATGACAAAAATTAATAGACATGAAAAATCACATAAGCAATAACACAATTGTGATTGGGCAACATTATACTCCATTGTCACAAAGAGATCAACTAGACAAAATTTCACAAAAGAAATAACGGAAATGAGCCAAGCTTGTGAACAGATGGACTAGCACATATTTAGAGTGTTTCACTCAACAACATCAGAATACACATTCTTTTCAACTACACATGTGATGTTCTCTAAAATGAACCATGTACTAGCCTGGCACCTCATGGTGGAAGCACCGGTGTGGAGAGTCACTGACTTTGTAGTCCTGGGAAAGTACGGGAAGGTTAAAGAGCCAGATTCCTCATGGTACCTCTGAAAGTGAACCCTAATGATTTAACTTCTTCCCACCATGCCCCAACTCGTAAATTCCATTACCTACCATATCTTAAGGTGAAGGGGACATGGCCTTACTGAAAGGTCTTTCAACATCAGTCAAGGTTGAAACTGAAGCCTCACCACTTCAGGTATTATCACAAAAACTGCGATAGCACATTGTTATGTCTCTTCAAGAAAAAATTTAGGCATCAGCTCATGTAACACTAATTTCCTCATTATTTCGCTTGCCTCACACCAACCACATCACTGAAACAGCTGATATTAGATGCTTTTTTTTGTGGAACCGGGGATAGAACTCAGACCCTTGTGCTTCCCAGGCAACTGCTGATTCTACTGATCTCCTCAGCCCTGAGATGTCCATTTGTGTAGCATAGGAAACTTTAGTATGAACTTTTAGTATAGGGCCATTATAAAAGAATTCAACCAAGAGACCCATTATTCAAATTATTTCTACTAATTTGTAAAGCAAACAAATAAATGCTTATTGTACTTTTGCCATAAATGTCTGCCTAAAATAATGAAACCTAGTGCTCAATTGATCAGCTATGTGGCACGGTGTGGCATGAAGCATGGAAAGGTATCACTGAATGGACTGAAACAAACTGAAGACTGCATTAGACCACTGTTGAAATTCAATGTGTTCAATTTGTTGTAGCCTGAAGCTGAGCAGCTTGATCTTTTGTCACTGTGTGCTCTGTAAGACATCATATATCTCTTGTGCATTTCTGTCAGGAAAAGCACCACAACCTACTTATCACACTTGCACAACATTTAAGAAAACAAGGCAAATTCCCTGAAAGTAATTCAGCTTTTGGGAAGGGCAATTGCAATGTTGTCAAACCTGACAAATTGAAGTTCCTAAATAATTGACTTGTAATTCAGTGTCTTAAGGCCTGAAGATGCTCTACTAGTCTTGGTTGATTTTCATGTAAGCTTTGAATGTCATTTAGAAGGTAGCAAAGTAGGTAAACTCTAACATAGGAAGAACATATAAAAAGTAAAATTATTTAAAAGCTTATTTCACTTTAAAGTAGCATAAATATTGAAGCTGAAACATACTGACAATATAACAAAAAGAATCTATTTGGGAGCATTCAGTCACTTATTTTGATAAAGGCCGATCTGAACATAATTCCTTGCTTTTTCCTATTACCCATGTTGTTAATTTGATGACTAGATAGTTGCTGATGGTTCAGATTATCATAAGGGTCCCAATAATGTGGAAGCCTGAACACAGAGTGCCAAGGTATCTCTTCCAGTATATTCTGAACTTCCAGGGTGGTAGACCTCTGTATGACATTAGATCATATTCTATCCACAGCATTTTGAAGAATTAGTAGAAAAATATCATCTTCCTTTTCTGAGAGCTCACATAGCTTTAACACTTTGCTCACTAGAGCACTCTATAGAATGTATATTTAAGAGAAAAACATTGAAAGAGAGCTGATGTGCTCCTCACTGTATTCTCAAGCTCCAGTCACACAGCAGCTGACTTATAGCAAGTGAAGCACAATGGATAAGCAATTAAAGTTTGCAATGTAATGTATTGTAAACAGCATTAGCATCTCCAGTGTGTCACTTTCTTGTCCTCATTCTGTGTGGTGCCCTTGTAACTTGTTCTCAACTGTTTCTCAACAAATGTACAAACATAGCAGCCTCTTGATTTTTTTTTTTTTTCATGTGCCAATTCACATGTAACTAACACTGGGGTGGCCAGTTTCAGGTTACCCTTAGGATATCACTGAATGCAGGGCTGAGAGCAGTGCTCCTCCTGAACTGGCCCAAGCTGGCTCCAGTACCTCACCATCATTCTTCCCATCAACACATCTCTGTTTTCTTCCACCAAGGGGAGAAATTACTCTCTCATCACATTGGGGTTGGTCTGATGGTACACTGGCTTTGGCGAGTGCAGTGACAGGGGACACAATGTCAGCAAGTGTTGGAAACATGATTGTGTATTATGTATTTGTGTCGGCTGCTTTAGTCTATTTCTCTTACCACCAGGTAAAGATGATATTGGTCTAAGGAATATAGGAGCAAATGCATAAAGGGGCTGTCACTCGGCATGAGTTCCAGCCAAGCACAGGATAATTCAGCCAAACTTCAATCAATCCATACACGTAAGAGAGAGAAATCAAAGCATGCTCTAATCCACTGACTGGTTTTGAAGAATTAGTAGAAAAATATCATCTTCCTTTTCTGAGAGCTCACATAGCTTTAACACTTTGTTTACTAGAGCTCTCTTTAGAATGTATATTTAAGAGAAAAACATTGAACAGCTTGTTTTATGCTGCTCCCCCAAAATACAAACCCTCACTGATACAAGTGCCATGCAAGGTAAGGTAAAGTAAGACTATCTAGTAAAATATCAGAGTAAGAGTCAAAGGCCCGTGGCTCCTTTTCTATCCAACTAAAACTCATGTTTATATTTTAAAAATAGATCAACATGGCTGGTGAAACAGCTCAGCAGATTAAGCACCTGCTTAAGCAAGCCCAAGGACTGGGGTTTGATTCCCTGCACTATATACCATGCCTGCCATGATCCCAGGTGTGCTGAGCCAGCCATAGAGTCCGAGCATGGTGGCACACACTTGTAATTCTAGCACTGGGGAGGCTGAAAATAGGAGGATCTCTATGCTGTGTAATGAAACCATGTACCAAATAAATAAATAAATAAATAAATAAAATAAATAAATAAATAAATAAATTCAATAACATGAAAAATCAGTAGTAGGGATTTATTTAGGAGACTGATTTTCTTTCTGAAAGTGAAAAATGTCATAATACCCTATGTAATAACAATATCATTATAATTTCATTATACTGTGTTTTTTTACCTTTAGCATTCCCTTGGCACTTGGGAATGACAAAGGCAGTCACATCATTGAAATTTTTTGAACATTTATTAATTTAAATAATTCATCCTTATGCTTGGTAATACTCTATCATTGAATTATTCTGGGTGTAGTTTCTCTTTGAAGAATACATTTTTCCTACCTATACTGAATTGCTATATAAGTTTTCATTCTAATCATATGCAGTGACTTCTACAAATTGTCACTAGTTATTAAATGACAAGATCAATTGTCAGTTTCTCAATTGTCAGTCCCTGGACTTCTTTGTAGCTAAGATTTAATACTTGCACTCTTCTTTTCTGTAACTTTTCCCAGTGACTTCTGTGGAACTTCTCTGGCTTTTCACTTCTGCATCTTCTTCCTGGTCCAATACTCACCTCTCAATTCCCTATTGTGTGAGAATCCTCTGAGTCTTAGCTTTCAACTCTGTATTTATCTCTTGGTGCTCTCGCTTTCACTTTGACCACTTCATTCTTACTTAAGCTATGTTTTCAATTCTAATGATGCTCAGTTTCACTTTTCTAGTCCTACACTTTCCAGGGATACCTCTAGGAAATAATGAACATTTTCACTTAGCTCTCTGTATAAATGCTGCTTTGAACCAAGGAGATTTAAAATTGAATCTATCTTCTTCCTATTAAAAGCAACTTCTACCTTCATTATATCCATGCTCAATTATTCCCTAAGTAAGACAAATTGTAAATCTTGAGACAACGTTTTTCTTGGTCTCCACTCTTAAGTGGTGTTCCTGACTTTTCTCTAAGCTAGCAATATATTTTAACCAACTCTCCTTTTCTCAAAAATTAGTCCTTTATAATTAGAATGGCTTTATAAGTTCTTTGATGCAAACAGAAATGTCAACTGTTATTGTCAGTCCTCAGTATGCATGAGTTGGTGGAGAATTCTTCCACAATGTTCCCCTTTCTCCCAAGATTGTGGTGGAAGCTTTGTCAATCTAAGTGTCTATGACAATCACAGTTGATTGTCCTGGGATCCCCCAGGGAATTAGTGCAGCACAGTGGCTTCTGCACTGTGTCTTCCAGTGGGTCATTGAGGCAGGAGTTCAAGAGACCTTGAACTTCCTGATCCCTTGCTTCTTTTCCTTTGGGATTATTTCCAACACATATGTTCTAGTGACAGGGAAACTGAGAATCACAGTTCCTAAGTGAGGATGCACGACATCAAGTAGATGAATGTATGGACTGATATAATCAGGCCTATTGTTGTTCTGAAAGTGTGGTGGTTACGAATCATATGGCAGAAGCACGAAAAATGCCCTAAGGAATGCAAAATTTTAAGCCCAAATAAGAATTCTTGAATCAGAAGCTCTCAGGCCCATTAAACTGTACTTTGATGAGATCTCCAAGTAATTCTTTAACACATGAATCTGAGAGCTACGTTAGGTAGCTTTCCTCATCACTGGAACAAAACACTCTAAATCTTATGATTTGAAGGAGGAAAGGTTTCATTATTGGGGGTATGTAGTCCATGGTCACCTCACTTGCAGTCATACACATCACGGTGCAAGGACACAATGAAGAAATGCAGCACACTCCACAGCAGCCAGGAAACAGGAGGGACAGCGGGGCAGGGCACAGAAACAAGCCTCGCAGTGCTGCCTGCTCCAGTGAGTGAGCCTCATCTCCCAGCAGCACAGTCAACCACAGAGCTCACCAATGAACAAATCCACTGTTGAGAACAGCACTCTGCGATCCAGTCACCTGTGAAACGCATGGGACTTGTAGCGCTAATCTTAACCAAAAACCTTTTGACCAGTCTGACATTTCTATTTCCTTAAGTAGAAATTCTTTCACAGAACTGTGAGCCATTTGAAGGTGAAAACATATAGTGCAGGGTTTGGAGGTTTTTGGAAAAAGTCTGTATTTGTCTTATCCTACCTGTAATCAAAACCTATGAAAATTACTTTTTATTTTAATCAGTGAAAGCAATTTGGTCCTTGTAAATACAGCAATTTCATTTTTATCTTTAAAATATTCCTCTGTATATGATCCACATGATGCTCATAAGAGACATGAACTATGGATTATAATTCCTTTGAACTAACAATGAGACTGACCTGAAAATTTTTTGATGGACTGGTTGAGGTTATATAATGGGTTTGTGACAAAGAGTAGATCCTATAGTTGGAACACTCAGCTTCAGTTTTCATACTTATGATAGACTGTAAATGTGATCATCTTGTGGTCTATTTTCTCTTCAGTGGAAC
>PVKA01014058.1:0-22831 GCA_004027165.1 Ctenomys sociabilis | reverse complement strand
CAGAACCCAGCTTACCTGAAATTCTCTCTCTCTCTTTCTGCCTCTGTATATCTCTATCTCTCTTTAGAGAAGAGTTGAAGTCCTAGGAGATGAGCAAGTTAAGATGGGAAAAATTGAACTTGGCTCAGATTGGTAAGTAGAAGTATTGCTGAGTGAGTCCATGAGAAACAGCAAATAGCTTGAACGTACTAAAATACATCTTTTCATACTTGACTTCAATTATAGGAGTTGGGTAAAAAAGAATTAACCTTCCCAGTGTGGTTCAGACTGAATATATGATTACTCTTATGTGTCAACTTGAATAAGCCATGGTAAACTGCTGTGGTGTGAATCAAAAGTCTTCCCAAAAGTCTACTCTGTTCAGAGGTGGGACTGTTGGAAGGCAATTCGATCAAGAAGGTGATAATTTCACCAGAGGATTAATCTGTTGATGGATTCAAAATTCGATGAAATTATTGGGACATGGGCATATTGGATACTATCTCTTGTCTCTCATCTCTGGGTGTGTCTCTCTCTCCATCCCTCCCTCCTTTCCTCCTTTCCTCCGTCCCTTCCTCTCTTCTTTCCTTCCTTCCTTCGTTCCTTCCTTCTTGCATTCCTTCCTTCCTCCTTCCTCTTCTCCCTCCCTTCCTTCTCCTCCTTTTCTTTCTTTCTTCTCCTCTTCCTTCTTCTTCCTCTCTCTCTCTCCTTTCCTTGGGGAATCTTGGATAATGCATAGACTTATTGAAATTCATATTCAAGTTGTTGATGGAGTCTGTAAAAGTTCTCTTAAAAGAGTAAATTTTACTGGAATAGAAGAAAAAGTGAACTTTTTACTTTTTTATCTTCATCTTGCTTGTAACATGGATATATTACCTAGAGCTACAATGTGAATTTAATTGTTTAACCAAATTACATAGATACATTACATGTGTTGGATTAGAAAAAAATTGGTCTGCATAAAAATAAATACCCTTTATCCACATAAAATTAATGTCTTTGATAGCATTATCAGTCTGTCACACAGGCCTGTATGGCTCACTCTTGGAAATCCTGCTGAGTAAGGCAAATCAACTCCTTTCTTCAAGTTCTTACTGAGGTTTTTTTGGCTGAGCACAGCCTTAAATAAGCAGCTTTCAGTGGATATCTAGCATGCAAGCATACTTAGAAGAGAGACATATTTTTATCCCATTATAATCTTTTCTCTGAATGAAATGATACCCATTCAACGTGCCTAGAATGTTAGAGAGCTATTAGATCTCAAGGAACCATTTACATGGCCTTCTTCACTTAGTTCCTCTTCAGTTCAATTAGAGAACGCTTTCTAAATGAAAGAGATAGCAGTGAGAAGAGATTGTAGTGAGGCTTGGTGCTCCAGGAAACAGGAGTACTCCAATAATTTTCCTCTTTCAGGCTAATTTTCTTCCTATTAAAGCACTAAACCTACTCCCCTGACATCTATCATCATCACGGATATATTTTAGCTTTTATCCTTCAAGAAGAAGTGAGGTTTTCTAATAAAAAACAATTTGGCAGGAGTTATATTTCCTTTGTTCTTTTGAGAAAGCAAAATAAACAAAAATGCAAAATCTATTTTACTTAGGTAACAAAAAATAATCAGAGTTGAAACAATTATTCATGGAAGGAGGGAATCTTCTGGAAGGTGATTTGCCAAACTTAGAGAGTGACTTTGAGTTAGAGGTAATATTCAACTCACATGAACTGGAGATGACAAGAGTTTCCTAGAAATATAGAGCAATTCATTTGAGTTGCAGAAAGTGTCTCCATGTATTATCCTCTAATGTCTTGTTGTGAGTGTGGCTGATAAGGTTGTCAGAAGTGCAAGACTGAAGTGTTGATTCTCTCCTAGGCTTATATTACCATTTGGGTTTGCATTATATTTTAGGGCTCTGATGGGAAATAAAATATAGACATCATTAAAAGGCTCTTTCTCCATAATAAGCGCACACTGAAGGGTTATCATCAGATATGGGTGGGTAATTGGATAATGTTTCAGAAGCCTCTGTTGTTGCTTCAAGGGTATGAACAACTGGTGCATACAAAATGTGTATCTATGGGTGTTTGCACTGAGACATTCCTTTCTAAAACATTTGAAATGTCAATAGACACAAGCAGAAAGCATAGCATTTTAAAAATATTTCTAGTCAGTACTTCAGTCATAAGAGGAGCTTGAGAAAAGCAGAAGTAAAGTAACGCTTTCCCCAAATCCTGATAAGGTAAAGAGGATTTTACTTCTATGGCTTGAGTAATCATAACAGGCAATTCATCTTAAATGGTTTGAGATAAATGTCAAAATGATCCATCTCATTGTTTGGAAAGGGTTTGATTGTTGAGTTTTACTATTTTCTGCTATAAATGGAAAAAAAAAAAAGAAACATTTAAAGCTTATAATAATGTCTTCAGGTTTTTCCCAACATATTCCCTCAGGACAAAGGTAGCAAAAGTCTAAGGTTCTGAGAGTTAGGGATGCTGGCTCACTTTGGAGGCAACTCACAGATGGAGTTTCTGAAGGGAGAAAGGAGAAATGGATGATTAAAGGGGGATCTGAGAGGAATGATGTGTCCGAGACTGCTGGAATTGATGTCAGCGTCTTGCAGATTGAATCAATAGATTAAAGAAAAACAATTATAACACTCCACAGGGATGATAATGGAGGCGAAAACACAGCTACTAACATTCTCCTGAAGGTGGACTTACCTGGCATCTAATGTCTGGATGGGGGGATTACAAACAACAGATGTTTGATTAAACATGCCAATGAGGCTCAGAGCAAATAAGTCAATTGTTGTTAAGCCTGCTTTGCTGTGATTTGGTCACAATGAATAAATATATAGTGGGGCAGAATTTTCTTTAAAATTACGCTAATATAATCCAAACTACACATGCTCTATACCTACATTAATCATAAATTTATTTTCCTCACATCTTATTTATTTATTACATTTCTCCTGGGGATAATATTAAAAAGGTACTAGAGGCTAAACTGCAATAAATTAAACATGTAGTGTTTCACACAGCTGAGATAAATTATTTTGAAAGTCATCTTAAAACAAGACAAATTGAGCTAAGAGTTTATCTTCTTGAAATTTCCTTTATGCCTGATGTTGTTGAAAGGTCGGACTTAGCAGGCCAGGGAGATAGCTCAGTGGTACAAATGCCTGCCTGGCAAATCCAATGTCCTGAGTTTAACCCTGGTACCATGAAAAAAGAAAGAAAGAGGAAAGAAAGAAAGAAAGAAAGAAAGAAAGAAAGAAAGAAAGAAAGGAAAGAAAGAAAGAAAGAAAGAAAGAAAGAAAGAAAGAAAGAAAGAAAGAAAGAAAGAAAGGAAAGAAAGAAAGGAAAGAAAGAAAGCAGGAAAGAAAGAAAGATAGGGTATATGTAGGAAAGCCACTGAAGCTGTGTTCTGACAGTGCAGGGAATGTGGCCTTGAACTGTGGCTTTAGCACCTACTGTACTTGCATGATTAAGCTATTTTTCTGTTAGAGCCTCAGGTTTCTTCATCTCTTAAAAGGAAGACACTGGATTATGACATTTATTGAGGTTGATGGAAGAACCAAGACAGTGAATATAAAATATTTAGCATGGTTCATATGAAACACTATGACTGACGGTATGTGTGTTGTGATAGACTCAATGGACAAGGCTTTGCCTTTACTTAGCTTTTTAAAAAAATGTACTTGGCCCAAGGTTTCATTATGGAGCTTGCACTTGTAGTGATCCTTTTGCTTTTAACCTCCCCAGCACTGGAATTACAGGGATTAAAGAACAACTGTATTTTTGAAACAAAGAATGTTTCTATGGTATATATTTGTTGTAGTTGCACACAAGAGATGCACTCAAACTCATACATTGTTCAACATATGTTTTCATGAGTTGGTATGGCCTAAGATTGAAATAAGCATGTATCTCGATCTGTGAAGCTGCTTTTGCAGCTTCTTTTGCTCCCACTCCCCATTTTCTCAAGGCAGAGGCATGCACATTGTTTCACAGTTGCTTAGAGGCCTGAAACTTACAAAATTCATTCTTTCCTCTGAACAGTCTTTTAAAGATTACATATCAGTTAAAATTTCTTCAACCTAATACTTCTTTTGCAATGGCTGAAACTGCAGGTAAATTATAGTAACAAAAATGTCATTGATCTCTGAAGACAAACTAGATATTCTTGAGAAGAAAATATACCAGAACTGGGAGAAATTTAAACTAATCCCACTAGTGCTAGTCTAGAATGAACTCTGCTGTACAGCTCAAAATATTGCACAGAAATTACATGGAGGAAGCCCACTATATAGTGCTGTTCAACGCATTTAATTCACTTAATTCTGACTTTTATAAGCCTATAAACTGCACATGACAAATGCTTTATGAATAATATTCCCAGAACAGCTCCTGATAGTATACCAGAATCACCTTTAGCTCAGCATCTACATATATTTGATTTTATTGTGGAGCTATAAAATTTTCTTAAATAAATATGTTGTCTATGACAGTATCATTAACCATAATTTTTAATGATTTGGGATATTTTTTGCAAACTATTTGAAAGACATTTCTTATGTGAACTTTTAATTACTGTACTGAACATTTATCAGGCCAAAGATCCTGCTCAGTGGCACAAGCACCTGTCTGGCAGGTTCAAGGTCTTGAGTTTGGTTTCCGGTACCAAAAATGACAACAAAAATTTATTAACCACCATTACACGTAATAGTGTTTGTAAATAGAATGTCATGTATGCACCTTGCAAAAAACCACTATGAAAACAATAAAAAAATATAAAAATTTGAACTCTGCATGACATCCCCAGCAGAAATTCAAGAATTTTATATTTTGTGAATTCTATTTTTGTTTTATATATTTTGAACCTTGTTCAGTAAATGGATTTAGTAAAAAAAAATAAACGAAACAAAATAAAATTGTCCACCACACAAAGGAAAAAAAAAAGAATTAATCTAGAAATTTATTTAAAGAAGTGCTTAACTAAATAAAAAATACATCAGTCAAGATACCTCAGTCTAATCTCAGCTTTGGCACAATTGAGATTTTAAGCCAGAAATTCCTTTTTGTGAATTTGCCACTTGATATTTGCCTTTATTATAGGAAGTTGATACATCTTCACTTTTTAATTTTCCCCTCCACTTCTGACATCTCCCTGCCTGTTGGTGGATAAATGGATAAAGAAAATGCAATATTTATAAATGATGGAGTACAGTTCTGCCACAAATCAAAGTGATAAACTTCAGGCATTTAGAGCTAAGTGAATGTGCCTCACGATGGTAATATCAAGTGAAATAAGTCTGATCCACAGTCTTAACTATTGGAAGGTATCGCTCATAAGAGAAACCCAAAATACAAATGAAGAAAATAAAAGGCAGATGGTGGAAGGGGGAACACACTTTTCAAATGGGAAGGGGACCAACACATGGTGTGAGAAGCAAGCAGAGAGGAAAAGGATGAAATAAGGAAGGGAGAGGAAAATGAAAACAACATTTGTAAAGCTCGGCCTTTCTCCTGCATTGAACCATCCCTGACTTCTACCTGTGGGGCCCTTATAGGCTCCCAGAATGGCTTCAGCTCACAGCATTTTTCAGGCATGAGTGCTGACAGGAGCGCTGTCTGTATACATTTTCATGAACCCGAAAGGGAAGGAGCCAAAGAACTGCCCTCTGTCCCCTACCTAAAGATCTGCTCAGCGCTGACCTCCTTAAGTTTCCTTTTCTCAACAAAAGCATCTGCTTATCACTAGCATCAGAGGCAGGCAGAGGAACTGTCCCAGGTGCCAAGGAAGTAAAGATGCATTTATAAACTAAAGGCTACTACTAGAAGATGAAGAAGGAAGATTTAGAAGTGAAATCTCATGAAAGCCTGGGAAAATATAATTTGTTTCTAAAGGCCATCATGGAAGAGGACAGTGAAGAGTGGCATACTAAGTAATGGATGAATCATAGCTTATGGACCATGGCTCAAGGCAACCCTTTTCTATAAACAGCTGCTTAAGGAACTACCCAAGAACCTAGAGGTAGAAGGTTGAGCACCCCAAAGTCATGATTTTAAGTGTGTTAGAATGGCTACAGTTTTTTCATCTATTTCTACTAGATGTATCGCAAATTAATTATAATAAATGTTATAAATACTGTATATTTATTAAGAGACAGTTATGGCAAGTGATGGTTTCCATGTGTTCTCTGTTTTGAATATCCACAACTCTATATATTAATATTGTTGGCATGCTAAGTTTTTACACAAGAGAAAAATAGAGGCAAGGTAATTAATTTGATAAGACACCTTGCATATAAAACAAGTCAGAAATTTGTATCTGTCTGATTACAAATGTGTTCCCTAAACATTGCCCTGTGTATACAATTCAATGTAAATTATACCCTAACTTCTGTGGCTTCATTTCTACTCAGCATTGGTTCCTCTCATTATAACATTTCGCTTGTCTAGAAGCATCTTACAATTAATGATGCTCAGTGGTTTAATTGACTGCTGTTTTGTCCCAGGAGTATAAGAAATAATGGTATGCTTTACTAACAATGATACATTAGATCTAATAAATCTTGTAGAGCAATGCCATAACTATTAAGGAAGAGGCAAGGTTGTTTTCTATGAAAAAATTGTTAACATCCATCGGAAATTTTAAAGCAAAAAGGACTTCTAGTTTTTTTCCCATTCCCTTCCTCCTTCATTTCCTCCATGTCCTCTCTCTCCTCTCTGTTTTTGATATCAAACAGGTATAAATTGATGCCTGATATTTTTAAAAATAATTTTATTGAGAAACAAATAGCAATGAGACAGTTTCAAAATTGATTGGTAGGACAGCTTCAATAATTAATATATTGCATGTTGTTGTCTTCTTGTTATTCATAGTGCAAGATGTAGACATGATATCTTCTCCACAAACACTATTAGAACAAATCTTTCTATTCATTGAATTATGAGAAAGTAGCTGTATATCTATGCTATTTTGAATATATAGATACAAAATGGTCCTTCATTTGTATCCCTTTTTTTGTTTAGTTTTGTTGGAGAAAGGTATTCCATTGTCATTTAAATACTGTAGGTGTGTGAATTCAACAAAATAGTCTAATATAGTCCATAATAGTAGTGGGTTATCCATACGACTGGCAATGTCAGAAGTTGTCGACTTGAGCCTTCTATAGCTTTATTTTTTATACCTCGTGTTATAGTTTACTGCTGGATGATTAAGGTCAAAATAACGCAAGAACTACATAACAAGAAATGTAAATTTTGTATCTGATAAGGTCAGTTAAATCACCTCAGGATTTATCCTGAAATCTTGTACCACACTTTATAGTTCTTTTGTCAGTGTCAGCCAGGTGGATGAGTAATGGCCAATGCTTGACCAATTTGTTCTGTGAAAGCCTGAGAGAAAGTTTTCTCTCCATGTGAGTCTTCTTAGGCACAGTCTACATCGTCTATCACTTTCCTCTGTGGCCTCATAACCTTGATCAGAAAATTTGGGACACAACTGAGTTACAAGATGTTATAGTACAGGTTCTCCTATGTCTTGAGTCCTTACTGACCTAGGGCCAAAATATTGGCTGTACTTGCAGCCCTTCTTTTTCTCTAATTTTTGTTTTGAAAACTTAGGTTGTTAATCCTCCCGAAGAGAAGCTTATTATTATTAACCTACAACATAAGCAGTCTAGCTTAACCTTACTATCTGTCTGAATATCAAACATTTTAGACATAATAAAACAGGTATTTTCCATCAAGTGTTGATATGTTAAACTTTAAGTCCCTACAGAATATGAAGAAAAACATTAAAAAATAAAACAAAAATAGGAAAAAGCAATTACATATATTTACACAGAAATTTATTGTAGCAGGACAGTCCTACGACATTTTTTATCTCTTGTTTTCATTTATTATCCCCCCCCCTTTTTTTTTTAGAAAAAACAAACATTTACTTGACAGATGGCATAGCAGTAAATGATATGACATGACGAGCAGTAAGTATTTAGAAGATCAGAATGACAGACATTCCAAGCATGACCCCAGTATCACACATTGCTATATTCAGTTCAGTCGCTTAGTTCACAGATATCAGCATAGACAGTCAGGGTGAGAATCCTACCAATTAACTGCTAGTTTGAAAAACCTGCTGAAGATTCTCAAGATCATTGCTTTAACCACCTTGTGCATATAAATATATGGCTTTGCCCCTGTAATGTTTCCTAGCTTTCCTTCTTGACTGCTCTTCATTGTCTAATTCTTAATTTCTCACTTTCCTTTTAATTGTGTTGTACCTTTCTATTTTTATTCCTTCTTTTGAGTTCTTATACTGGGGAGACTCTGATATTTACACATGTGATGTGGTTTATTTCACTTCTGAATATATCTTTCCTTGGGAGGAAATTGTGTTTTTCAGGTTCATTGGCTTTTGTGACAAAGCATTTCTTTCCTTTTCAAATGCCAAAAGGGTACCCATTCTTTTTTTTAAAGCTTTCAAAAACAATTTTTTATTATTTTAATTTTTTTGGGGGGGCAGGGTCACACTGTATAGATCAGGTTGGCCTCAAACTCAGCAATTCTCCTGCCTCAGGCTGCCAAGTTTTGGATGATAGGCATATGCCAAAATGCCAGGCTTGGGCTGGGGAGATGGCTCAGTGGAATAAGCGCTTGCCTGGCAAGCTCAAGGGCCTGAGTTCAATCCCCGGTTCCACAAAAAAAAAAAAAAAAAAAAAAAAGCCAGGCTTCCGTGACACACTTTTTAAAATTTAATTTTACTTTGTTGAAGAACAAATAGCAATGAAACAGTTTCAAATCAAATTAGCAGGACAGATTCAATAATTAATACATTGCATGTTGTTTTTGTAGTGGATTTTTGTCGTACAAGGTGCATACATGATATTCTACTTAACTATTAGAGTAGATGTCTCTAATCAATGAATTAAGAGAATGTAGTGGTATACTTATTTTTTTAAAGCTGAATTATACTACAGTTTCAATAATTAATACTTTCTACCTTGTTATCTTTCTAGTGGTTGTCCATAGTACAAGAAGCCGACAGAATATCCTGTCAAAACACTATTAGAATAATCTTGCTTCTCACAGAATTATGCAAAAGTACTATGTATTTATCCTAACTATACTGTTTATACAGACATAAAATGCTTCTTCCTTTGTATCCCCCTTTTTTTGTTTAGACCTGTCAAAGATGGACATGCCATTGTCATCAACTATTATAGATGCCTGAACTCAGCAAAACAATGAAATATAGTCCAACAGACCACAATAATAGTGGGTTAGCTGAAGAAGTTGTTGACTAGAGCTGTTTACAGCTCAGCTTATTATGCCCTTAATTTATATACCTCCTTTTTTATACTTTTCTGCTGGATGGTTAAGACCGAGATAAAGCAAGACCTATACAAAAAAAATGTAGCTTTTGTATCTGATGAAGTCAGTGAAGAACGCTCAGGGTTTATCCTGTAACCCCGTGCCTCACTCTGTATATCCTTTGTCAGTGTCAGCCATGAGGATGAATCATGACCATTGCTTGACCAGTTTGTTCTCTGTGAGAGCCTGAGAGAAAACTTTCTCTCCATGTGACTCTCCTCAGGCACACTATAGATCATCGATCACATTCTTCTGTGGCTCTATAATCTCCATGTTCAGAAAATTTGGGGCACAACTGAGTTTCATGATGTTACAGTGCAGGTTTTCCTGTGTCCTGAGTCTTCACTGATCTTGAAAGGCTAAGGTCAAAATGTTGGCTGATCTTGTGGCCAACATTTCTCCAATTTTTGATCTGTGAACTTAGGCTGTTAATCATTGAGAAGAGATGCTGATTAGTACCCTGAAACATATGCAGTTCAATTTACCCTACCTGACCAAATTCTGTTTAGTTGTTGTTATACATTTCTATTTGTATTTCTTCTTTTGACTTCTTATACTAGGGAGACTATACAGTATTTGCACAATTGTGTCTGGTTTATTTCACTTATGAGTATATGTTCAAGTTGCATCTACTTCAATATAAATACTTCAAGTTTATCATTCTTTAGAGCTGAATAATATTCCATTGTGCAGAAATACCACATGTTTTTCAACCATTCCTTATGTGATGAGCATCTTGGTTGTCTCCCAGATTTTGTTATCACAAATTATGTTGCCATAAAGGTAGGTACACATATATCGCTATGATATGATGCTTTCAGTTCCTCCAGGAAAATGGCCAGGAAGGGTTACCCAGCTTAAATGGGATTTTCAGTCCTACTTTTGTGAGGAGTTTCCACACTTATGTCCACGATGGTTGCACCAGTCCACATTCCCTTTTCCCCAAATCCTCTCCAACATTTGTTGTTGGTTGATTTCCTTATGATAGTCATTCTTTCTGGAGTGAGATGGTATCTCAGTGTTGTTTTAATTTGCACTTCACTGATGGATAGTGATATGGTGCATTTTTTCATATGTTTATTCACTTCTTTAATTTCATCCTTTGAGAAGGTTGTATTCATCTCAGATGCCCATTTCTGATTGGGTCTTTAAATTTGAGGGCCCTAATATATCTTAATTCTTTATATATTCTAGAGAGCAGACCTTTGTCTGGTTGCTTGTTAGTTAGGATTTTTTTGAAATTTGTGGGTTCTTTTCTCTTCGTTGACAATTACTTTTGATGTGCAGAAACTTCTGAAGAAGATTTGATCCCAGTTTTTAACTCTTTCAAATGTTTCCCCTGCGAATACATATTTGTTCATGAACTCTTTGCCTACCCCTGTGTCTTCAAAGTTCCTCCTAACTTCTCTTCCAGGAGATTGAGTGTTTCTATTTTAATGTTTAGATCTTTAATCCACTTTGACTTTAGCTTAGTGCGTCATGATAGACCTGGGTGAAGATTTAGTTTTTGGCATGTAGAAAGCCAGTTTGTCCAGCACCATTTGTTAAAGAGGCTATCTTTCTTCCAGTAAGCATGTTTGGCCTCTTTGTCTAAGATCAGGTGGCTAAGTGTGTTCACAGAGTCCTCTGTATCATCTAATTTATTCCATTGATCCTCAGGTCTATTTTGTTGCCAATACCATGTTCATTTTTGCACAGTGGCTTTGTAGTATAATTTCAAGTCAGGAATTGTGATGCCTCCTGCCTTGTCTTTATTGGCCAAGATTGCCTTTGCTATTGTAGGTCGTTTGTGCTTCCAAATAAATTTTAGGAATGGTTTCTCTATGTCTGGGAGGTATGTTGGTGGCAGTTTGATAGGGATTGAATTAAATCTGTACAGCAATTTTGGGAATATGGCCATCTTCACGATGTTGGTTCTTTCTATCCAGGAGTATGGAGTATCTTTCCATTTTCTGAAATCCTCTATAATCTCTTTTCTTAGAATACTATAATTTTCTGTGAAGAGATCTTTGATTTCCTTGGTTAAGTGAATTCCAAGGTATTTCATTTTCCACGGTGCTATTTTAAAAGTTATTGTTTCTATTGTTTCCATTTCAGTGTGCTTGTTATCTGTGTAGAGGAATGCTATTGACTTTTGAGTATTGCCTTTGTATCCTGCTATGCTACTGAGTTTCTATATCAATTCTAGAAACTTCTTGGTGGAATTTTTGGGTCATCAAAGTAGAGTATCATGTCTTATGCAAATTGTGATAATTTAATTTCTTATTTACCTATTCTTATTTCTTTTATTTCTCCCTCTTTTCTAATGGCTGCTCCTAATGATTCCAAAAGTATATTGAGTAGGAGGGATGATAGAGGACATCCTTTTCTTGTACCTGATCTGAGAGTAAAAGACTTCAGTTTTCCGCATTTAGAATTATATTAGGCATTGGGTTGTCATAGATGGCTTTTATCAAATTGAGGTAGAGCCATCTATTACAATTTGCTGTAGGGTTTTGAACATGAGTGAGTGTTGGACTTTGTCAAAAGGTTTTTCTATATCAGTTGAAATGATCATGTGGATTTTAGATTTCAGTCTATTAATACAGTGTATTACATTTATAGATATTCGAATATTGAACCATCCTTAAATCCCTGGATGAATCGTACCTGGTCATGGTGTAAGATCTTATTGATGATTTGCTGTATTCTGTTTGCTAGGATTTTATTGGGGATTTTTGCATCTATGTTCATGAGGGCAATTGGCCTGTAATTCTCTTTTTTGGTTGTGTCTTTCCCTGGTTTTGGAATCAGAAATGATTTTGGGAGGACTACTTTTTTTCCAATTTCATTGAAGAGTGTGAAGAGTGTAGGGATTATACCTCCTATAAATTTCTTGTGGAATTCAGCTGTGAATCCATCAGGATCTGGACTTGTCTTTGTCGGCAGGCTTTTTATTACATTTCATATTTCGTTGGCTCTTTTTTGGGTTTTTGAGAGTTGTTATATCTTCTTGATTTACTTTTGGTAATTTGTACCTTTCTAGGAATCTGTCCATTTCTCCTGTGTCTTCTATTCAGTGAATGTAATGATCCTCAAAGTAGTTATTGAAAATCTTCTGAATCTCCACTGAGTTTGTGGTGATTTCACCCTTTTCATTCTTTTTGCTTGTATTTGAATTTTTTATTTCCTTTTTCTGATGAGGTTGGCTAGGGGTATATCAGCTTTATTTAGTTTTTCAAAGAACCAGCTTTTTGATTGTGGATTCTTTGAACTGTTTTCTTCATCTCAATTGAATTAATTTCTGCTCTAATCTTTATGATTTCTTTCCTTCTTTGGCCTTTAGGTTTGGTTTGCTCTTCCTTTTCTAGATGTTAGAGGTGCAACATTAGAGTGTTTATTTGTTCCTGTTCTGTTTTCCTAATGTGTGAGTTCATAGCTATGATTTTACCTCTGAGAACTGCTTTCATTGCATTCTGATAAGTTGTGGTTGAACTTTCATTGAATTGTAGATATTGTGGAATTTCTTGTTTAATTTCATCTGTGACCCCATTGATTGCTGAGTAGGGTGTTGTTTAATTTCTATGAATTTAGCAGGATTTTCTGGTTTCTTTTGTCATTTAGCTGCAGTTTCATTGCACTGTGGTCGGATGTTATGCATTGGATAATTTCTGTTTTTTTTTTTTTTGCATACAATTAAGCATGACCTCTGGACTAGTATGTGGTCTATTTTAGAAAATGACCCATGTACAGCTGAAAAAAACATGTATTCAGCTCTGGTTGGGTGGAACATTCTGTTTATGTCCACCAGGTCCATTTGTTCCAAGCTCTGGTTCAGTTCTGGTACTTCTTTGCCACTTTTTTGTCTGGTTGACCTATCTTTTTGAGATAAGGAGGTGTTAAGTTCTCCTATTAAGATTGCAGCCTTGGATGTTAGGTTTTTCATGTCCATTAATATTTGTCTTACATAGTTGAGTGCTCCTCTGTTTGGTGCATAGATGTTTATGAGGGTTACCTCTTTCTCTTGAAATTTTTCCCTTAAGCAATACATAGTGGCCTTCTTTTGTAGCTTAATCCTTCTTGGTTTGAAGTTGAGACTGTCTGAGAACCTAATTGCTACTCTTGCTTTTTTGTGAGGTGCTGGGGCATGTAGTATTGTTTATTATCCTTTGACTTTGAGCTTGTGAATGTCTTTTTGAGTTAAGCATGCTTCTTGTGTATAGCATATTGCTGGATTTTGTTTCCTAATCCACTGTGCCAGTCTATTTCTCTTAATTGGTGAATTGAGTGTACTTACATTGATGGTTACAATTGAATATGTTGACTTATGATTGTCATTATATTTACCTGCTGTTGTTTGCTCCTTTTTATCCTGTGTTTAATTGTTTGCCCTGTTTAGTGGGTTCCTTCTGTTCTCATTTGTGGAGTTCTGGTCATTGTCGTCTCTCTCTAAAACATCTTTCAGTAGCCTATGTAGGGATGGCTTTGTCATCATGAAATTCTTTAGTTATTCTTTGTCGTGGAAGCATTTCACTTCTCCATTAAACCTGAAAAAGAGTTTTGCAGGGTATAGTAGTCTGGGCTGGAATTTGTTTTCATACAGGACTTGAAGAACTCTGATCCATGCTCTCCTTGCCTTCATGGTTTGTGTGGAGAAGTCGGCTGTAATTCTGATGGGTTTTCCTTTGAATGTGATCTGCTTTTTTTCTCTAGCAGCTTTCAGTATATTATTCTTGTGTTGGATTTCTGGGATCTTGACTACTGTATATCTCGGTGTGTTTTTATTTGGGTTGAAGTTATTCGGCGTTCTATATGTGTCAGTTACCTGAATGTTAGATTGTTTCCTCATATTTGGGAAGTTTTCTGCTATTACCTCTGCCCATTTTTTGCATCATTGGTATTGACTCCTTCATCCTCATTGACCAATTAATCTCACATTATTCATCTTGGTGTCATCTTGCAAGTGATGGATTATATTTTCTGCATCCTTGTTTTCTTTTTTTTAAGAGATCATTTCTTACCTTTTCACTAGCTGCACCAGTGTCTTCAAGACCTAAAACTGTCTTTTCACTGAAAAGGTTTTATTGATTCGTGATTGAGATTTTTAAATTCTTCTATATCTTTGACTCTGTTTTATTGAATTCTTTTTGTTTTCTGCATTCCTCATTCCAGGAAACCATCGTAATTCTCATCTCCTCTATATTTTTTATCAATGTCTTCTTTAGAGGTAGCTGTTAATTCTTTTACTGCAGAGTTTTTTCCATATTGGGTGTCTTCTGTATATTTCTGGATTTGATTCTCTACTTCCGATGCTATGATTTCAAAGAATTATTTTTTATTTCAATAATTATTTCTAAAAAAAATATTTCTGCTTTGAGTTTCTCTTTACCTTTCTGCTGTTGTTTATTTGCTTTCATCGCTGTTCATTCATACATTTCAGCTGGAGTAGTGTTCTCTGCACTTGTTCTGGTTGGACATTGGGTTTCCCCCATATGTTTCTGGATTTGATTCATTACTTTAGATATTATGTATTCAAATATTTCTGTTTTTGTTTGTTTGTTTGTTTCAGGCATTAATTCTGTTCTGAGTTCCTCTATACCTTTCTTCTGTTGTTCTTTTCTTGTGCTTCTGTTAATTCATTCATTTCAGCTGAGCTAGTGACCTCTGCACATATTGGTGGACTCGGGGCCTGAGATTGCATTTTTCTCCTTGTCCTGTCATTTTGTATAGCATTGACTTCTGATCTTAGGTGTAGAGCTTTGGTGCAGTTGCAACCTTAGTGTGTAATGATATCTGGGTGCCAGTCTATTAAGTTTGAGATTATCTAGTTATGCCTGGCTTGGATCTAGCTGTTGTGTTCAGTTCCTTTTTGTTGCAGCTCTTCTGGTACAGCTGTGAGCCTGTGGTTCCTCTCTGTTGGGTCCCTGGTCTAGGGAGCACTGGGGACCGCAGAAGCTCACCCACACACTCACCAGGAAGGGCGAGGGTGGATTGGGTGCTGGGAGAGTTGGAAAAAGTCTCACTCGGGGGGTTTTGGGGCGGGCAAGAGTACACATTCTGTGGGAACTTGCTATAAAGACATCTCGATGCCCAGATGCAAACTACCCTCCGTTCCAGAAACACACCATCTTGCACAATCACGAGCACCTTCCTCCCCTGGGCAACATTCATTTGAACCTGCATTCTAGGGAATGCGGGTAATCATTGTGTAGCTGCCTCTGTCAGCACCCCATTCAGTGGGACACTGCGAAGAGAAAAACACTCAAAAGAAGGGAAGGGAAGGACAGATTATTATTATTTTTTGTTTGTTTGTTTTTTGTCTTTTTTAGGGCTGGGTCTATAAGGTTTTCAGGGTCTCACTAATGGATGGGACTCATAGTGACCCTCCTGTTTACAGCCTCTCAAGAGCTGGGATTACAACCAGTCTCAATGGCCTTCTCAGTGCACCTCACGGGCATGGCCTGCATGGAAAGGATTTAATGTAAATGTGGGATAATAGCCCATATTCACATTAAAAATATTTTACTTATGCATTTCGCAGTGCCGCTGATGAAATCCAGTGCTCTGCCTTGTGCAAATTCAGCAAGTGTTCTCCTGGGATCCATCCACCCACAAGGGGAAGGTGCAGATTTCAGTGCTCCTATTTGAAAATGTATTTTTTGGCAAAAATAGAATATGAAACAAAGTACTATTTCCTTTTTTAAGCACCTGTTCTTTGTTCCCTTAGTAAAAATAAACAGTTTTAGCTTTCTGTTAATTAGTTCATTCCATTGCATCTTCAGTGTTTGTACTTTGAATAAACTGACTCTACTTCACATGTGAGTGCAGAGCCTGCTACTTGCAGCCAAAAGACAGCACCCCATTTCCCTGGCTGCAGTAAATGACCAGAGACACTTCAGTTAGCCCAGAGTAATGCCAGAAAATAGAAGAGATGTGAATAGAACAAGATCAAATATTTAGAGGTTCTCATGCTACTTCTTTTCTTCCACTGTTTAAGGATTTTTATTAAAGCAAGAATTTTATAATCCAAATTACTATTCCCTGCCTAGTTACCAATTCTGTTACTTGAACCAGAATTGACACCCTGAGCTATTTCACAGTAAAGAATTATAAAATTAAAGAAAGGAATGCTTCAAATTTTTGTACTTTGCTGAAATTTTTTTCCCAGAGCTATAAAACATCAATTTTTTTATATTTTACTATTTTTTTGTATTTTTTACTTGTTTTTAAATCAAGTAATCTACCTTTGTGAGAGGAATGACATTCAAGATAAATCAGAGAGACAGGATCTTAATCTTGGGGTCCTCACATCACCTCTGATCATCAATCACATCCAAAGCAGCTTTTAATCTGCGTTTCTCAGTTATGGGAATAAATCCTGTGTTATTACCAGCCAGTTTGGTTTATATTTCTTTTTTTTTTTTTAATTTTTAGTTGGTACAGGGTTTTGCTCTGCCCTTGTCTCAGCTCCCCAGCACTGGGATTACAGGCGTGTGTCAATATGTCTGGTCTCAGTGGCATGGTATGTGGTACATGGGGGTCGCTCCTGAGTCCTTGCACTTTCCAGGCAGGTGCTTAGACGTTGAGCTATCTCTCTGCCCCCACATTTGTTTTCCTTATCAGCAATGGAAAATGAAAGATATTTTATAGCCTTTCTTGACTTTATTTATAAAGCTGGTTACCACAACATAAGAAAAATCTATGTATATAAATGCACATACAAGATAAGATAAACTTATCTTGCATCAAAATTTTAGTAAGTTTTCAAAGGCTTGGAAGAAAATTGTTGGATGCCAGTTTAGACAAATAGTGAATAATAATTGATCAGACTTTTGGCATCTGGTCAAAAAAATAGAAGAGAGCAAGCAATTTTCCCACTATTCTGAAAAAGTACAAAGGAGCTCATGACTTTCTACCATTTTGATTATAAAGACAAATAGAGAAGTAAGTGATAAAATTGGCACCTATTTAGAGGTAAAACGAACACCACGTTCATTATGTAATAATCATACACATTCTTAGTATGTTCACACAAAGGTGTTGCACAAGGGGAGGAAAGCATGTGTGAGTGAAAATTGGCACCTATTTAGAGGTAAAACGAACACCACGTTCATTATGTAATAATCATACACATTCTTAGTATGTTCACACAAAGGTGTTGCACAAGGGGAGGAAAGCATGTGTGAGTGTGCAAGCCTTGTGTGTGAGGGGTGGGGGATACTGTGACTCAGAGACTTGGGGTGTCTTTGTAGTGTGTCCCCCTTCAATGTGTGCTCTTTTGCCATTTTCAGTCTCTCTGCCGTTATTTTCAGATTCCCTGAAAGCATGACAATCCTGTTCTGCTTTTCTCTCCATTTGTTGTTCTGTTCCTCATCTGTTCTGAAGGAAGTTTACAATGCCCTTCCCAAGGTCAGGCAGTTTCTACGGCTACCTTCTGAACTACTGAGTTTTCACTCTATTAATCATTCTCCTGCAGACATTACGAGCTTTTATGCAACTTGAATTTTAACACCCATGAGCACGGCTCTTCCAGGAAAGCATAACTGCTCACTGCACAGCCTTGTCAGCTATTAGACATCAAAATTGTTCCTAGAACAAAATAAATGGCACAGGGGATAAGGGCACTGTGCCATAAAAGCACACATCGCAGGACATACCAGAGTGGTGTGATGAACTGCTCGTTGGCTGGGGATGTTTGTGGAATGGTGCATTAAAATTTCTTGGGAGAAAAATTCATAGCACACTCTACAGTACTAGCTCTAGATCTCATTGGATGAGAAGGAATGCCAGACCTTAAAGCGTGGAGAAAATATACACAAATGAGCACACGTGAGTACACACACACATTCATGCACACACCCACGTGCAAATATTTTAGGAAGCTGTTCAGAACAATGTACTGAGTCAGAGTATAACATAGTTGTATTAACAATAGCCTAAGTTTAAATTTTCAAAAATATATTGTATACTATACTTCCAGGGATCATTTCTAAAGTATGTTATTAGGGAATCTTTTTCTGATTTTGTAGAACACAAGAACGTTGGATTTTTTTTAACATTATAAATTGTAAAAATGTATCTTAGAAAGTTACTTAGATATATTTTAAGTAATTTCAAACAAAAATACTTATATATAATCTCTTGTTTCACACTCTGACCATACTCTTGTGTGAATAGTCCAGTATTCCAGAAACTATTAGGGACAGAATTAATTGTCTAATGTTTTTCCCTTATATATTTGGTATGTAAATATACCTTAACAAATAGTATCTAGGATAGATATGCTGCAGGTACTATGCTTTCTAAGTACTGAACGAGGCATAGACATCAAATGTGAATTTCTATCATGACATGTTGTAGTAGTTGCTCAGGAACAACAATGTCTGAATTTTTGTGAGTTGATTACCATTTTTTAAAATAGTTACTTTAGAATGATGCTCACATATCCTCTTTCTAACAGCCCTGCAAGATATTTATTACCCACACATACAGACATGGCAAATGATGCTCTAGAGAGTGAATTTATTGTAACTGGAATATCTTCAAAGAGCGCTGCCTCCAAAATCTATTCTTCTTCCAACTCTACTATGCTCTTAATAAATATTAAAGTCTCAGCTTTCCTTCACAAAACTCCACAAAAATATGAGAGAGAAAGTTGTTTAACCTTGACAAGAATTGAGGAACTTGAAGAGGAAAAACTGCTTTCTTTTAAAATAAGATTCTAAGACTCCATTCCCTATTGCTGTGAGAACGGATGATCTGTACTAAGTTATTAAACACCCTAGCAATTTAATATGCTTGCTTTGGCCTCAGTAGAAACACATGAGTTGATCAATCCCATTTGTAATTACATCTGGGAAAAGGGATTATGGAGACAAATATACTCAGCTGTTTCATTCCCATGAGTACAACAGAAAGTTAATCACTGGACCAGGCTTCCTCAGGCTCCAGTGATATTGATTAAGGTGAATCCTTTGCTAAGCCTGGCGCATGCCAGTCCTAATACAAGAGTATTTAGAAGAACAAAATGAAAATGTTTACTTCAAAAACAATTTGATCCCTTAATGCAAAGATTATCTGTAATGATTTTAAGCTTTCAGCATTAGAGATTAGGTATAAGATTACATGGCACATACTATTCAAGCATTTCTGCTTTTTAACTAAAAATCTGTTCATGTGGTGAACTTTATTCAGTAATTCTGAAACATGCCAAACTTTTATGATTTATACTGGTTGTATCCTTGACTTCTTACAACCAAGAATTGTGATTGGCTTTTGTATATTAAAAGATACATGGGACTGCTGCTTTGACAGACACCACTCCTCTGAAATGGGCTGGCTCACTTGCTGACTTCCCATTCAGTTTATTTGAAAGAGAATTTAAAGACAGCAAAAATAATACAGAATTTCAAAATAAGGGCATAAGAAATCGACATGATTGTTATACTGCACTGTTAGCTTCAAAGTAGCTAGTTAGATTAAAAAAAAAAAAACCTATGCAAAGTTGGTCAAACAATTAGTCATTACCCATTCAGTTTAACAGACTTAACTGCACACAGTTCAGATATTTAATAAGTTAGTAAAAAATGTGCTATGTAACACATGCAGCAATTTTGCAATGATATTACAGTATATATTCTATTAAATTTTAGAGGAGCTATGGAGATGGCTCAGTAGAAGACTTGCCTGGCAAGTGCCAGGGCCTGAGTTCAATCCCCGGTTCTACAACAACAACAACAACAAAAGAGTTTGGGAGCCATAACCTATAGCTATAAAGGTAAATCATATAGCAGACGACAGAGAAAAAAAATAAAAAGTTCAGTTAAATAAATTTTATGAGCAATAGAAAATAAAATGAATTAATTGCTTTCCATAAGATATGCAATAAGATTCACTTCTCTCTTGTCACAATTTTCTAGAATCATGTTTCTAAGATGTTTTTCATAATGGCAGTTTATGGGATATTATTAGTTACACATTCATGGAAGTTCTTAGAGAACCTATTTTTGGAGATAGTTTCAGAATTTTTTTATAGGCAAATATGAGTTCTATGTTTTATGCATCAGTGGGCCAAGGGCCTGCAACTTAAACCAGATTAGTGCTTCCCAGTCTGTGTGCCAAAGAAAATGTTGTCAAGTGCTCAGGAGTTCCATGGAAAATGCCTTTAGAAGCCTGCTTTCAAGGTCTTTCTGGGAGGGTACCAAGATAGCAGAGCGGTGAGCAGCAGAGAAAGAGCGGCTCTGAGAGTCACTATCCAGTGCTTGAATATAATAATGTGCAGAACACACATTGTTAGAATGAGAAAAGTGGGTCCCCTGGACTTAGGAATGATCAGAAAAACAAGGAGAATTAAGAGAGAAACTTCAAGAAAGAAGGAGTTAGTCAACAGCACATTCTCTAAGAATTGCTTACAGAGAGGAGAAATTCACACCTGTGGACACACACACGGCAACTGCTGGTCACCCCAGAGGCCTCCAAGGAGAGACCAAAGCAGTAGAGGGAAGCACCGGGTATGAAAGACTGCAGTATCTGTCAGTGACTGCTGAGGACCCTGTTGTCTTCAGGAAGAAGGCAACTGGCTGGGAGTGATCTTGGAGGGGGGCTGGCTAAGCACAGAACTCAGTAGCTTTGGGCTCTATCCTGTTGTTCCCAGCTGGACTCAGGCCCACAGAAGGTGTGCTTGTTGCTTCAGGATAAGGGAGTCTGGTCTCAGCCAGAAGATGCAGGCTGGCTGATTATCCACTGCTCTGCCTAAAAGCTCTCTCTCTGTGTCTATGTCTATGTCTGTCTCTGTCTCTGTCTCTCTCTCTCACTCTTTCTCTCTCTGTCTTTTGTTGTGATTGTTCTTATTTTGCTCTTTTGTGGTTTTTCTCTTGTTTATTCCCCTTGTTTGATCTTGTATTCATGCATGTGAATGTGATTTATAGCCTGTTTGTGGCAGTTATTCTGTTCTTTTTTTCTTTTAATTAATTAATTAGGTACAGAGTCTTGCTATATAACTCAAACTCATAGTGATCCTCTTGTGTCAGCCTCTCCAGTGCTGAGATTATAGACATGTACCACCATGCCCAGTCTCAGTGACCTGCATGGCTTGCAGTACTGGAGATCAAGCCCAAGTCCTTGTGCTTGCCAGACAGGTGTTTAGACCACTGACATATCTTCTTAACCCTGTTCTGTTTTTGTTATCTCTTCTTTCTGTTTCCATACAGTTTTCTGCCTCACAATTGCAAGCTTAGTGCGATCCAGCTTTATCCTCCAACCTTACTTCTAATTTCTCATTATTATTTTACTTCTGTATTTTCTAAGTATTTTTTAAAGATTAACCCCTGAACACCTAATTGACTGTTTACAGTCTTATATAATGCATATAATTTTCTTGTTTGTTTTATGTTTTGATTTATAACCATAAACCTAGTTTATATGGTTAAAGGTGGCAAATTAATGGTTACCTCAGGTGGTCATTTTCTATGCTGTATTTGATACTGTTTTCCTTGCTGATGGTACTGCTTGAGCCAACAGTAACATAAACATCCTAACCAGCTGTTCCTTCTGGTATTTCAGGACTGAGATTGGCTAAGTATCATAGAAAGTGCTATGTCAAATGATCCAAGGGTTACAAGGCAACAACTTCTCATTTCCAATGCAACAGACTCAAAAGTCCAACACCAGTTACACCTGGAAGATATCTCCAAGAACTACTCATTTTCTAAAAGTTCTGAATACTAGCAATAAAGAAACCCAAGATAAACAATTTGGAAACATAATCTCAGGAATTAAATTACAAAAAAGGAAAGAAAATGAGAAGACACTTAAGAAAGATGTAACCCCAGAAATCCATTTCACCACAGGCAAAGTCAAGGGGAAAGGAGGTAGGACAATCTGAAAGTAACTCACCTGACCTCTCTGAAGTGGTAACAACAAAAAATTGAATAAGGTTCTAGAAGAAAAGTAATGGAATCAGAAATCATTTCTCAAGTAACTGAGGTATTGCTTTCTGAAATGAAAACTATGAGTAGTGACTTTTGAACAGATACATGTAAAAAAAATGGAGGAACTTAAGAAATTTATGAAGGCTATGAATGCTCAGCATAGAAGAGACATGGAACTCATAACAGATTTGCCAGATAACCAGGAGAATAAAACTTCCATTGAAAGTGTCTGTTGCACAATAATCCAATGTGAGGACAGGATCTCAGATATAGAAGATAGACTTATGGTAAATGACCACGGAAAGAAAGTACTTAAAAATAGCTAAGGATCTTGAGAAATCCATCCAGGACAAAATTAAAGAAGCGAACAAATATATGAAAAAATGCTCCACATCGCTAGCCATTCGTGAAATGCAAATAAAAACAACACTGAGATATCATCTCACTCCAGAAAGAATGGCTATCATAAGGAAATCAACCAACAACAACTGTTGGAGAGGTTGTGGGGAAAAGGGAACACTTCTCCACTGCTGGTGGGAATGCAGACTAGTACAACCATTGTGGAG
>PVKA01014057.1:0-53407 GCA_004027165.1 Ctenomys sociabilis | reverse complement strand
CTTCCTGGTTCTTGTTGCTGTACCAACCTCTCCCTTATTTAGAATAAGCCCGCCATTGCTGTAAGATCTACCAATAGTAATCGGCCACGTGTATAATTATGATTGGTTTGTGAAATCTATATAGCTTGCTATATCACGAGATCCGCCATGCTTGCACGGTAGGAGCCACGGGTAGCGGACGCATGTAGAGGCTTGCATCCCACTTGATAAAGGCTTGCTGAACCCCGTGTCTGAGTGTCTGAGTGTCTTCTTCCGCGGGACGGGAGCGGTGCCGGACACAGTACTATTATGGACTACTAGACTATATTGGATTACTTTGCTGAACTCATGCACCTACAATATTTGAATGGTAATGGAATACTCATCTCTGACAAAACTCAATAAAACAAGGGAGTATAAATGAAGGACCATTCTTACCTTCTCAGCGAACTTATTATTCAAGCATAAGAAGGCTACTGTTTTCTGAGTGTTGACTTTATATCCAGCTATGCAACTGAGTTTGGTTATTAAATTTAGAAATCTTTTGGCAGAGTGTTTTTTTTTTTTTTTTTTTTGGCTCTTCTATGTACAGTAGCATGTCAGCTACAAATGATGGTAATTTTACTTGCTATTTTCCTATTCTTATTTCTTTTATTTATGTCACTTATCTAATTGCTCTGGCTAATGTTTCCAGACCTCTATTGAATAAGAGTAGTAACAGTGGTCATCCTTTTCTTGTTGTTTAATTTGAGAGTGCAAGTTTTTTTGGTTTTGTCCATTTACTATATTGTTAGCTGTTGGTTTATCATAGCCTTTATTAAATTGAAATAAAGACCATCTATCCCAATTTTCTGTAGGGTTTTTCTATAGAGTTTTTCTCATATATGGATGTTGGACTTTGTCAAATGCTTTTTCTGCATCTATTGAGACAATCATATGATTTTTGTCTTTGGTTCTGTTAATATGCTATATTGCATTTATTGTTCTGCAAATGTTGAACCTTTCCTGCATCACTAGGATAGATCCTCCTTGGTCATGGTGTATGATCTTCTCAATAACTTGCTGTACTCTGTTTGAGGATTTTTGCATCTATGTTCATTAAGAAGACTAGCCTGTACTTCTCTTTCTTGGTGGGGTCTTTCTCTGGTTTTAGTATCAGGGTAAAGCTTGCTTCCAGGAATGAATCTGTGAGTATTATTTCCCTTTCAATTTCATTAAACACTTTATGCAGTACTGGCATCACGTCTTCTCTAAATATCTTATAGAATTCAGCAGCGACTATGACAGGACCTGAACTTTTCTTTGTTAGTAGGGTTTTAATGATGTCGTCAATTCCATTGACTGATATTGGCTTATTTACATTTTTTAAATACCTTTTTGTATTCCTACATATCTAAGAATCTGTCCATTTCTTCTGTATTTTTCATCTTGTTAGAATACATGTTCTTCAAGTAGGTACTGTTGATGTGGATTTTTGCAGGATCTGATGTGATTTCATCCTTTTCATTCCTAATTGCATGTATTTAAGTCTTTCTTTGATAAGGTAAGCTAAAGGCTTAATATTTCAAAGAATCACCTCTAATTTACTGATTCTTTGTATTGCTTTCTTCATCTCTGTTATGATTTGGGTGTGGATAGCCCCCAAAAGATTCATGTGATCTTGGAGGGGGTGGACTTCCCACAGGCAAATGAATCTAGAGTTTGTGACTGATTCATTGTCAAATCTGGGATTGGGGATTTGAGTGCTGTGCCTGCTCCTGGGTGGTAGCCTGCATACAATGTACAGGAGGAAAAGAGGCCTGCTCTTCCCTTTGGTTCTTGCTCCTTGCCACGCCACCCTGCCTTGGAACTATCTGATTAGGGACTGAAACCTCTACAGACTGAGATAAATAAACGTTTTCTTCCTTAATTTTGGGTGTCAGGTATTTTGTTTCAGCAATGAGAGAAAGTAACTAGATAATCTTTACTACACTACTTTCTGCTCTAATCTTTATAATTTCCTCCCTCACATAAGCTTTGGCCTTGGCTTGCTCTTCTTTTGCTAGAAGCTTGAGGTTCAACATTAAGTAGTTTATTTTAGCTCTTTCCTTCTTTTGTTCATTCGTTCTTTCTTTATTTCTTGTATTTTTTTTAGAGATGGGACTACAGAGTGTTCAGGGTCTCACTACTAGATCAGACTCTAGTGATCCCCCTGTTTACAGCTTCCCAAGAGCTGGGATTGCAGGTCTGTGCCACCACACCCAGTCTTAGTAACTGTTGCAGAGAACCCCGGAGGTGGGGCCAGCACAGCAAGCCTGGGGATCTGGTGAGCTATTTGGCCAGCCCTTGCCTCAATGTTCTTGATATGTGTAGTGGTTATCACGTTCGCCTCACACTGTTATAAATGTCCCTTATAGGATTGCTTTTATTGGGACCCATAATTTTGTTGTGCTGCATCAGCATTATTATTTAATTGTAGAAACTATCTAATCTCTTTTTAATTTCATCTGTGACCCATAAGTTGTTCAGGAGGTTGTTATTTAATTTCCATGTGTTTATGAAGTATTTGTGATTTCTTTTGCTATTGATTTCCAATTTTATTGTACTATGGTCTGATAATATGTGTGGGATAATATCAATTTATTTGCATTTACTTATGTTCTATAACTTTGTTAGTATATTGTCTACTTTAGAGAATGTCTTGTGGAAGCTGAGTGTCCTGTGTATTCTGCTGTTCTAGGGCAGAGCATTCTGTAGCCATCTACTAAGCCCATTTGTTCAAACATTTGGTTCAGTTCTGATATTTCAATACTAATTCTTTGTCTAATTGATCTATTTGTGACAGTGGGGTATTAAGGTCTACTATTATAATTGCATTAGTGTTTATTTGTTTTATATGTCTGTTGATATTTGTTTTTATATAGTTGGGTGAACATATATTTATATCTTTTTTGAATTATTCTCTTTATGAGGATGTAGAGACTTTGTCTTTCTCAGTCTTGTCTTGAAATACACTTTGTGTGCAATTAGAATAGTTGCTCCTGCTTTTTTCTGAGTTCCTGTTGCATGCAGTACTGTTTTTTATCTTTTGATTTTCAGTCTATGAATTTCTTTTTTGTATTAAATAAAACATAATATATATTTGTGTTTCTTATATGCAGCATATTGTTGAATCTTTCTTCAAGAAGATTCTGCCAGTCTGTTTCTTTTGCTTGGTGCATCAAGACCATTAACTTTGAAGATTGTAACGGGTATGTACAGGCTTGTCCTTGTCATGTTATTTTCCTGTTATTGGCTACATTTCTTTCTACCTCTGTTTAACTGTTTGCCTTTGCTAGTAGATTCATTCTGTTGGGGTTCATGGAGTGGTAATCCTTGTTATCTCTTTCTAAAATATACTTCAAGATATTTTGGAGTATTCATTTGATGTTGATGAATTTCTTCAGGTAATTTTTGTCATGGAATTATCTTATTTCTTTATCAATTTTGAAAGAGTTTTGTGGGATTCATAAATCTGGATTGGAAGTTGGTATCCTTTAGGTACTGGAAGACTGCATTGCACACTCTCCTCGACTTGAGTGTTTGTCCTGAGAAGTCTGCTGTGATTCTGATGGACTTTCCTTTGTATGTCATTTCTCTTTTTTTCTCTAACAGGCATTTAAGATGCTCTTCTTGTGTTGAATTTTTAGAATCTTGACTTTGTATGTCTTGCTGCAGTTTTTTTTATCATAGCTAATTGGAGTTTTATATGCCTTTCATAACTGTATGTCAAGTTCTTTTTCCCTGCCAGAGAAGTGTTCTGCAATGACATTGTCTCTAAACAGATTTCTTATGCCGTTTTCACCATCTCCTGCTTTTTTGTTGGCTCTCATCAGTCTTATGTTATTCTTCCTTGCGTCATCCAGCAGCTGCATGCTTGATTTTTCATGTTGCCTTGATATTTTCTTAAGTCTTTCTTTTCATGATCACTAACAGAAATCCTATCTTCTCTATCTGAGATTCTGTCCTCACATTGGCCCATTCTGCTGCACATATGTTCAATGGAATATTTAATCTCCTGGATATTTCTGTATGAATCTATTTCTGTGAAGTCTTTTTTTTTTTTTTCCTATGTTTGTCATTCATAGCTTCCATCATCTAAGTTCCTCTATTTTTTCAGCCTGTATCTAGAGTCATTAATTATGCCTTCCATTATGGTCACCATCTCTGTATCTATCTGAGAAACTATCTCTGATTTGATTTTTTTCTAGTCTCCTTCATCTGCTTAGTTACTTTTGCTCTTGCCACTTCAGAGTGTCCTGAGCTTTCAGATTGTTCCACCTCACTGCCCTCTGGGTTTGCTTTTGATGAGATGGATCACTTTAGTTACTTCTTGTTTAAATATCTTCTCATTTTGCATGTTTAAAGTTGAATTCTTGGGTTGATGCTAATGTAGGCAGCTGAGTTAGATAGAAATATTCTAGGCAGTCAGACAAGGCCAGGCCCTCAAGAAGACAAGATGGCAGACAAGGTGACTTTGTATCTTGGAAGAGACAGACACTCCCTATGGGTCACCTCAAGACCTAGACAAAAAAGGAAACACAGCTACATACTTCCATAAGGATGGGCATCAGAGATTGATATTCTAAACAGATACAAATCACCTTGAAAGAGCCCTACTGAGTCACTAGCCCAACCCCCAACAGGAAGAGACCCATATTCATGCTGTCCCATATTCATGCTTGCTAAGTGACTCGCTCTCCCATTTGGTATTGGATTTTATCAATTTTACCTGAACAATGGTGCTTGTAATCTCATTGGTTAACCATGGTTTTGTCCCACCTCTTGTCCATCTAAGCGAGTTCCCATGTCTTTACCACCTTAGACCCGCCTTACCACATGGTTTTCTTCTATAAAAGTCTCTGGAAGAGACAGCTTCCAGGGGACCACCCACTCAGAGACCCCCCCATCTCTCTCTCAGACAGGAGCTTTCTTTCCCTCAATAATTCTATTCTGCTCATAACCTCTGTTTGCTCCTAAAATTCATTCTTCGGTTTTAGAGAACATGAACTCATACAGGTCAGGTCCAGAGATCATTTTTCCCTGTGTCATTTGGAGGTTCAGCTTATTGTTTGGAACTCACCCATCCGAGATCAGTTTTTCTCCCTGTATCAGTTGTAGATTGCCTATCCTTTATTGCTAGTATGTAAAGCTTTTAGAAAATGACTTTCTTAGGGGTGTCCTCAAGGTGTACTGGTATTTGGGCTTTGAGTCTGTTGCAAGGTCCTACCTCTTTAATTTCTTGGGGATGAGAAGTTGCTGCCTACTTGCTCTAGCCCCTGGTTCTTTGGCACTGTTCTACAGTGTTTTTATGATACTCAGTCTTGGTGTACCAGGAAGAACAACTGGTTAGAAAAATAGTGCCACTTTGGTAAAGTGGTATAATCAGCAATAATAGCCTATGTTTGTGTATAATTGTCCCCCCAAAGCCTCATGCAGTCATAGGGTGGCTTCAGGAGTTTGTGATTTATTATTGTATGTGCAGATGCTGTATCTGCCCTGGGCAGGCATTTTGCATCACAGTGTAAGGAGGGAAGTGAGGTGACCTCGCTGCCTGAGCTGCTGCCACTCCTTTTGCTCTCTTGCTCTTTGCTGCCACCATGAGAAGTTGTTCTCTGCCCTGTGCCACTCTGCCTGGAGCCAGTTGAGTATGGACTGAAACCTTCAGTAACTCCGAGCTAAATAAACCTTTCCTTCCCTAATCTTGAGTGTTGGGTATTTGTCCCAGCAATGGGAGTAGAGTAACTGAGGCACCTAGAAAATAACAAACTGAGGTAAGCACATTGCCATTTTTAACTGTATGGACTAGGTTTGTGATTATAATACGAAATCTGAAAGGAACCAGAAAATTTTAGTCAGTAAATAAGTCTTCAATACAGCAATTTTATCCTCCAGAGAGAAAGTGTGAAGGGGGTGAGAGGAATAATAAACAAAGAGAAGAGGAGGAAGAGATTAGAAGCAAGGCTGGAAGACAAAGGGATATCTCACAAACGTTAGGAAACTGATGCAGAAGACAGGAATGAAAGAGAAAATAAGAAATAAAATGAAAAAAACAAAAATGAATGAAAACCATATTCACATTTATAAAAAAAGAATAAACAATGAAACGAAGCAAAGCAAAACCAAAACAAGGAAAGAAAGGAAAAATTAGAAAAAAACAAGTCCACTTCAAGGCGTGTCTCTTCTCTGACTAGTAGACAATGTGGACAGAGTCCAGATCCAAGCTGATTCATCCTGGCAGGGCAGCTGTAGCTGACAACAGGGCAGTGGATAATCCTAACGAGCCTGCACCTCTATTTTCATAGAAGATCAGGGTGGTTTCTGGCTCTCAGGCTGGAACCAGAGCCATAGAGCCTGCTGCATCCCTGGTCCTCTTGCTGTCTTGAATTTGAGTCACTATTGGCTTGAACTGAACTCCCTGACTCCAACGCTGGGAGCCACCAGAGGGAGCTGTTGCTTTCAGTTGTGAGCTCAGTTGGTTCCTCTTTAAAATGGCTCCCAGCCAGTTGACATCTTCCTTGGGACATCTGAACCCAAATAACTCCCTAACACCACAGTCAGCTGGATCCACTGTTCTTCCACTGGTGCATTTCTCTGTGGAGCTCCCTGGGGTTGAGAGTAGTTATAAGGATCTGAAGGATTAGGCCCCTGCTCCCAAGCAGTGTGTTTAGGCTCAGGAAGGAATGTCATCCATTGCTTGTTCTTACTGAAGTCTCTCTTGATCCTCCCCGTGGGATTCAATTCTCCTTTCAGATACCTCTTGGGTCCCAGGGACCCACTTCCCTCCTCTTTCTTTTTCAGGTCGCTACATTCCAGTGTCTGAACTCCAAAAAGCCTCAGAGAGGCTCTTTCTCTGCTGCTCATCACTCAGCCATCTTCCTGAAACTAAGTGACCAGCCTTGCACAGAGCTTTATAACCTTTGCCAGATCGGTTTTCACAGTTTTCCCCCCTCACACTCCTCTTGCAGGAGTTCCTGCTTTCAGCCTCCCTCAGCACTGCAGGGTGCACACTAGCCCATCCATGAGTCTCAGTTGTCCTTTTCCCGCAGAGTCACTGCTGACGTACCTGAAGATCTGCCTCAGGAGCATGACTGAGTGATTATCTATTTAACCCCACTGAACCCACTAAGAATCATAGTGTAGGAGGAAACATTTCTGATGTGTCTAATGCAAAAATTATACAAAGAACATGTGCTAAACCAAGCACGTTTCTCCTGGAAATGTTTTGCTTCTTGTATTTTCATTTTCATGGAGTATGAGACCTTTTAAAAGAATGTTTGGCAGAAAATGTTTAATTGAGGTAACTCCACCAAATTTATTAAACTACTTTTTCATAAATGAGAAAATTATCAGTGTTGCCTGGCTTTTGCAAGGTGATTTAACTCATGATTTGTGACAACATCACAGCCAAGCACTGTCTTGTGGCCTGATCCTGTCATATTCTAACACAGAACAGCTCTCTCCTGGCTCTGTGCTACTGTTCTCTGTATCCTTTCCACTCAATATGGTCACAGAAGGACAGTGTCAATGTCACTTAAAGAGTTTCTTAGGAGTTCTGGTGGTCATGTCCTGCTCCACAGCTAATTTATGTTTGAACAAGATTGCTAGGTGATTGGTAAGTTTGATGGATTTAGATGAGGGAGGCAGGTCACTCCAACCTCAGTGTTACAGTTCATAAAGAAAAATGTCTTTTTCACAGGACTTGAGAGAGTCCTTTACCCTGTTGAGAGGGTAAAGTAAATGTATTCTGACAACCGCAAAGAATATCGCTACTTGAACTATCCCCATTGCTTTATCCACTGTCCTTTCCCATCTGTGTACCTTTCTGTATCTTACCCTTCTCTCTACCCAGAAAACTTTCTTTCCTTCCCCTCTCATTATTTGAGTTACATCTGTCTATTTTGGGCTAACCTATGTCCCCAGTCAATTCATATATTGAAATCCTAACTCCCAATACCTCAGAGTACACCTGTGTTTGGAGATGGGATCTGTAAAGAGATAACTAAAATTAAATCAGGTCTTTAGGGTGGGGCCTGATCTGATTGTCTTTAAGAGATCAGAGTACAGACACATATGGAGGGAAGACTATGTGAGATACAAGCGAAGACATCCGAGAAGAGAGGAGGCAGGAAAGACCAGTCCTGCCCACCTTGACCACGGCAGTCTAAGACTCTAGAGCTGTGAAGGACATTTCTGTTGTTTCAGACCCACATGGTACTTTTTTGGGTCTTTTCTGGGAAGCTAATTCATACACTGTCACTCCCTACTTTGATTCCTGTGCTTGTCCCCAGCCTCCTACTGGCTCTGCACAATGGCAGTAGGTACATGTTTAGCTAGCCTGACACATAAACATCCCACATCACTTCAAAACGTCTTATAAATTCTAGGAACTGGGAAACTGTCTAATGGCTACTCATCCTGTTTGTAAATGTCAACTAACCATTTCTTGATGGATTGTAAGGGGAAGTGAACACAATTTAGGACTCCACAGTTCAGTAAAGAGTGCAAGCTGGTCTGTATATCATTGTTCTGGCTTTGAAAAGGCAAGGCCAATGTTGCTTTAAGGCTGCATTAACTGCATAACAGCACCAGTGTTGTGACTCAATATAGGTGTTCTATGTAAATTAAATTTGGAGAACTCAAACTGTGGGAATAAGTTAATCTTATCAATTATTTCATTTTAAATTTTTTTAAAAAATTATATATTTGGTACAGAGTCTTGCTATGCAGCTTGGACTCATAGGGATCCTCCTGTCTCAGTCTCCCCAGCTCTGGGATTATAAGCACGCACCACCACTCCTGGTTTTGGTGGCTGGCACAGTGTGTTCAGGGTTCCAGGGCCGGTACTGCACGTGGTACTGGGAACTGAATACAAGTCTTGCACTTTCCAGGCAGGCACTTAGACCTCCAAGGTATATCCTCAGCCCCTGATTTAGAAATTCCTAACTACTTATTTTATTTGAGCTCCTAGGCCCACTGCACCCACAATAGTGTGAGGTGAGCAGGGATGTTATTATACCTATATGAAAGACAAATAATCTGAAATTAAGGAAGTTCAAGAGAATGGGGGTACAACTCAGTGGAAGTGTGCCTGCAAGCATGTGTGAGGCTCTGGGTTCAATCCTCACTACCACACACAGTGCATGTGTGTGTCGCGTGCGCGCGCGCGCACACACACACACACACACACACAATGACAAGAAAGGTCAAGAGATTAACATGGTAACTCTAAATAATCACAACATATTGAGTGAATGAAAATTAATGGAAGAGTAGTGTTCCACCCACAAGGTAAATATGTGAACCACTACCTCTATTAATGAGTTCAATTTAGCCACTGCCCAATGTGTGCATGTATCTAAATATCATATTATGGATAATAAGTATACACAAGTTTTAATTTTCAATTGAAAAACTCAAGAGACTCAGACAAGAATCATGGCTAGATATCTGCCTAACATGACAAATTAGAGGCTCCTAGTGATTTAAGATAAATCAATTCTATGATGTTATCAATGAGTAGTCTTCATAACAGATAAAAAAAAGGACTCTTTATACTTCTTCCCACAGAAAGAAAGAAGGAAGAAAGGAAATGAAAGGTGGGAGGTAGGAAGGGAGAAAGGAGGAAGCAGGAAGGATGAAAGGAAACCAAGGGAACCGGAGATTGCAAATGGAAAGAAACAAATTTTATTTTTCAATTCTCTTATGTGGAAAATTCTTAGCTGTAAAACCAAAAACAAAAAACGGAAATTTCTATGGGGTTTCTCTGGGAAGAAATGACCTACTTCAGCTTGCATTATTCCCTGTAGTTGCTCAGAGCTTTGGGAATTACCTGGTCCATGTATTTTCATACAGAGTGAATGCTTTAATATATTTCTTTAATCATCTGTTGCATCAGAGAATATTGTTTCATGCATATTAAAGACCTTAGCATGTAATAGACTGGGGTTCTGACTAATAAATGCACTCAGAGCATGTCACTGGCCTTACTGCTTTCATTAGCTTCAGGATAGATATATGTCATTTGATAATAATAGTAATGTAAAATAATAATGAAGAAGAAGGTGATAATGATGGTGATGATGACGACAGTGGCTTCTATGAAGGAAAAGGAATTATTTCACTTAAAATGGAACAACAGCCTTGTTCTTTATTCTTTTCAAGCAGTCAACACTCTATTTCCAGAGTGTTTTATTCTTCATTCAGGAAAACCAGTCAATGGGTGTTAAGAGCTTTCTACATGCCCTGCATGATTTGGAGTTACAAAACCTTCAAAAAATGTATGTTTAAAGGTTCAAGGTAAATGTTCAAGGAAAAGAGGAAAGTGAAAGAGGTTCATTCTCAATAAAATTATGGAAAAAATACAGAAAATTAAGAAAAGAGGCCCATAGAGGGATGGAAGCTGAATGAGATTTAGGCTAAAGAGAAAGCTTAGGATGGGTGGGTAAAACAATTTCAGGGAAAGAGAGAGACAAGGGCCAAGTACACTTCCCAGTTACTCCCACCGATCACCTCCCTCCACCTGGACCACAGGTAGAGGGTCCACCATTTTGCAATAGCCCATTATTATGAATCACCAGTGTATTAATCCACTAAGGAGGCTATAACCCCCATGATGCCATCTCCTCCATAGTTACCCTTCTGAATACTTCATGGTAGACACCACCCCTTCCCACATGAGCTTTGAAGAAATATTTTATGTCCAAACCATGACAGAAATATTTGTCTTGACTTTCATGAGGATTCTGGGGTTGGTGTGGAAGGTAGTACAGTCACATAAAAGCTCATGGTTTTGCACTGTCCTTTATTGTCATGAGGTTCATTTGATACACATCCCCAGCACATGACAAGATTCGGTCAAAATCATCAAAACAGTTTGACTGAAGGTGAAGTCATCCTTCCCGATTTAGCTAGCATCACCTATGATGAGACGTGGAAGCTAATGCCACTCCCCTAATCCAGTCTACCTTCAATACTCAATGTTCCCTCCCCTTTCTGATGTGTTTATACTCGTTGTACTCTGTCAGATAACAGGTGCTCAATGAGGTGTGAGTAGCATAACTAATATTTTTTCTGTATTTCCTATTTACAGATTCAAAAATCTCAAGGAATTGCACTACTCTAGCAGGTAACTGAAAATGTGAAGTCTGTGGACATCATCTTACTTCCCAGATTTTGATTAATCACATATTTGGATCAACTTTAACAACAAGGTGGTGAAAAATGTTCAAAGGAGACATATTTCACTCTAATATTTTTACATGATTCTGAAATAAATTCACACACTCTTGCTACTTACTTTGTCAGCCTGAAAGATGCTCTTGAAGCTTTTGCAGACAAGAGAAACAGGATGAACCATGGAACTGATGCCAACTTCTTATATTACTTCAGAATTTATTGATAAAGCACAAATACCCTATAATTTAAAGATGTTATACATTCCAAGAGTAAGTAAAAATATTGTCAGTATGGATGCTTTTCTACCTTAGAACATGCTGAAGAAGACATATTAGGATCTCTTTAATAGGTTCATGGAATAGCCAAAATTTAATTTTAGGGAATCTTAAAAAAGCAAAGTAGAATAAAAAGTAAACTTTCTGAAACTTGTATGTAATCAAAATACATGTATCAGATTTTAAAAGTTTACTGATTCATTTGTTCAGTTGTTTACTTTATGGTACAGGGTATTGAATCCAGGACTCACATTGAGCTATATCTCCAAACCTTTCAATTTATTTATTTTTCTGTGTGATGGTGTCAGTAAGTTTCCCATGCTGGACTCAACCTTGAGTTCTCTTGTTTCAGCCTCCTGAAGTACTGGGATTATAGTTCTGTGTCAGTTTATGTTTTTCTTTTGATTAGCACATAATAATTGTATATGTCAACACAATACTTAAGAATGTAAGAAAAGTAGATGAATGCATAATATCTAATGCAATCCTCAAACTGTTGGGAAAAATAATAGGAAAGATGATCTAAGGGAAAAGTGTTAATAAATCGTCTAACTGAAATCAATATGAGGTAAATGTGAAATAAATAAGAGGCAAATAAGTTTGAGGTAAATATTAGGTTCAAAATGTCATAAAAAATCTGGAAAGAAATTTCGTGGAGTTCTGGTTATTCTGGTTCCTCTGTTGAACATCTTTCATTAGCCTGTGTATAGATGGCCTTGTCATCATGAAATTCTTTAGTTGTTCTTTGTCATGGAAGCATTTCACTTCTCCATCAAACTTGAAAGAAAGTTTTGCAGGGTATAGTAGTCTGAGCTGGAATTTGTTTTCATAGAGGACTTGAAGTACTTTGCTCCATGCTCTTCTTGCCTTCATGGTTTGTGAAGAGTAGTCGGCTGTAATTCTGATGGGTTTTCCTTTGGATGTGAGCTACTTCTTTCTCGCAGCTTTCAGTATATTATTATTATTATTATTATTATTATTTTTGTTTTTTTGAGACAGTGTCTCACTATGCAGTTCAGGCTGGCCTTAAGCTCACTTTGTAGCTCAGGCTGGTCTCGAACTCACAACAATCCTCCTGCCTCAGCCTCCCTAGTGCTGGGATTACAGGCATGCGCCACCATGCCCGGCTAGTATATTATTTTTGTGTTGGATTTCTGGGATCTTAACTATTATATGTCTCGGTGTGTTTTTATTTGGGTTAATATTACTTAGTGTTCTGTGTGCTTCACTTACCTGGATGTCAGATTGTTTTCTCATATTTAGGAAGTTTTCTGCTATTACTTCTGCTTATTTTTTTTTTAAAGTCAAATTTATTGACTCCTTCTTTCTCATTGATACCTAATTATTCATCTTTGCATTGTTTTGCAAGTGATCAGTTATTCTTTCCTGCATCCTAGGAAAGATGTTTTTAAGAGATCTTTTCTTACCTTTTCACTAGCTGCACCAGTGTCTTCAAGATCTGAAACTCTGTCTCATTTTCATTCAGTTTTGCAAGCTTGTGATTGAGTTTTTAAGTTTATCTGTATCTCTTTGACTCTGCTTCATGGGGTCTATTTTTTTTCCTGTATTGTTCATTTAAGGAATTCATCATTTTTCTAATCTCCTCTATTTTTTATCAATGTCTTCTTTAGAAGCAGTTATTAATTCATTTACTACAAAGTTCTTTTTTTCAGATTGAGTTTCCTCCATATGCTATGAATTTAGAATTTTCTTTTTTAATGTCAGACATTAATTCTGCTCTGAGTTTCTCTATACCTTTCTGCTGTTGCTTATTTACTTCCAAAGCTATTAATTCATATATTTCAGCTGAGCTAGTGTCCTCTGCATTTGTTCTGGGTAGGCACTGGATTTCCTCCATATATTTCTGCATTTGATTCTTTAGTTCAAATGCTATTAATTCAGAGATTTCTTTTTTTATTTCTGATTGGAGTTCCTCTATACCTTTCTGCAGTTGTTTCTTTATTTCAGATGCTATTGATTCATTGATTTCAGCTGTGTGATTCCCAGTTTGTTCTGTGCTAATGTCCTCTGCACTTGTTGTGGACTTGGGGCCTGAGATTGCATTTTGCTTCTCATTGGCATTCTGCATAGTACTGTCTTCTGACCTTTGTTGTAGAACTTTGGTGTAGTTATAATCTTAGCTTCTACTGAAATTCAGGTATAAGTCTAGAAAGTTTGAATTTATCCTGTTGTCCCTGCCTTGGATCTAGCTGCTGTGCTCAGCTCCTTCCTGCTGCAGCCCTTGGGAGTGAACCTGCTGTGCCCTTCCAGCTAGACATTCTGCTCTGGGACTAGCTGGGTGGTTCTGTCCCCTACTCGCTCTGCAAGGAGTACAGCTGCAGAGTTTCACCCTAGGCCTGTATGGCAGGCCTGAGCTGCATCTAAAGGGGACAAGAGGGCTAGGGGAGGGGTGAAGCTTTCTCACACACTCTTTGGGCCTGGGATAGGGCTGGATCTGGAACCCAGAAGAGGTTCTCACTCACTGGAAGGGCCTGGGGCGGGGAGCAGAATGGTGGGGGATTCCACCCACCATTGGGGTCTCACTCAGGCGGAGTGCCTGGGTTTGGACTGGAGAGGTTCTGCTGGTGCAGGGTAGCCGAAAGCTGCCCTACATACTCCCTGGGCCTGGGCTAGGGTGGATATCTTGGTTTCTCTTCTGCTTACGAGGATACAATCACTTAGGGCCTACAGTTAGGACCTTTCAGTGCCTCCTCATAGCCTCATCTCCAGATGCAATCCTACTGGGTGTTCCAGTTCCCACGCAGCACATGAAGGTGGAGGAAGGGGACATAATGCAGTCCATAGCACTCAACCATACCAACTCCAAGAAGAGCTGTCCTACACCTTTGGTGATTAGACTCTTATATATACTAATTTGATGCTGATATGTACAGATTATATATATATATATATATATATATATATATATATATATATATATATATATTTGCACTCATGACTTTGTACTTCCATGTTTATATATATAGGTTTTATACCAGGGATCGTTAAGTACCATTATGCATTTTTAACCTCAGATACATTTCACAAGATTAATAGGAAGGTGAAAACATTAGTTTGGAGATTCAATAACAATCAACTGGACCAGTGGGTAGAAGTCTTGGCTGAGTGTTCATGTGGTGAAGGAGAAGTTTAATAAATCTAGCTCACTGGGTGTGAGAATCAGCAGTGGGATGAGAGGTGATGACTCCCTGCTTAGATTTGCTTCTTCAGAGAGAACAGCAGATTTGGCTTTTACCAGTGACTAAGGTACAGGGGGGAAACACAATATAAAAGTTAATTCTTTGTGTGTTCTGTACAGGTAGGAAGTCTCCACGATGAAGGTATCCAAACATATGCTAATAAAAAGTTGAACTGAAAAAATAAGTTCATCCTGATTAGTTGTCTCTTGTTGAAGACCTTTCATTGGGAAAGCATAGTTTCATAGAAGGCAGCTCAGCTTGGAGTATAGAGGAAACAAATTCTACTTCAGTCCAGTCTAGCAAAATAGTCCCAGATGCCCCTTTTCTGTTTCATAAGGCAAGGTGTAGAGTGCTGGAATGCCTTCTGCTGCTGCCAGCTCTCTGGATTCTGGGGCAGGAAAGCTGACTTCTGCAGAGTGTACATGGAGCTCTCTCTTTGAGGACATTAGCTATGAACTCCATGGGTATCCTCCTTCCCTCTTGGCTGTCAGTGGCTTGGGAATACTGAGCTTCAGCCCAAATTTCATTAAATTATGAAGTACAGCAAGGAAAACACTATAATCTCAGAAGTAGAATAGAAGAAAAACATTATATAAAAGCCAAGTAAGTAGCCCTATTTCTTCAGTACCGTTATGTAGTTAATTCACTTATGAAGAATTAGTTTAGCTTTAATTATCCCAATGCAGTTTCTGTAATGCTCATGTTAAAAAGGGTATACTAAATTTAAGTTCTGTCTATTCAGATTCAGATTGAATCTGAAGTTTTCTTCAGCAAATGTTGATTTTAGATGATTAAATAATTCAAAATGGATGCATTACATGGGACATATCCTGGTATCATGCAGTACACCTGATGGAATCACCTTGTATTACTTCACAGCTATCATTCATATTTCATGGACGAGATTCCATATATAGCTGAGGCAGTTATTCGCTGAGAATCACATTGCCTGAACATGTCATAAGAACTTCTCTGGAGAATTTTTTAAAAAATATATTTATTACAGGGTCTATAGGGTTTCACTACACAGATCAGACTCACACTGATCTTCCTGTTTTAAGTCTCCCAAATGCTGGGGTTTGAGGCATGCACCACCATGCCCAGCCTCAGTCACCATCTCAGCATGCCCTGGGGATGGGGCAGGCATGACCTGCTGGGGATCGAACTCCAGTCCCCGTGTCTGCCTAAGCAGGCACTTTAGTCTGCTGAGCTATGTGGCTGGCCCTCTGGAGCAATTTTTTTTCACAGAAAGTCTTAAACTGAGGAATAGCCAGACCTCAGCCCTCCCACTTTATCAGCATCACCATATACCCAGACCCTCAGCTATGCACACACCAACTTTTGCCTTTGTTCCCCTTTTTTGGGAAGGCCCAAAGTTTCCAACAGCCTCTCAAGGACAAGTCTTGCACCTCTCAATCTGTCCATCTGATTCAGTCTCCTTTCCTGCTCACTGATGTTGCTTATTTCTTTGACTGGCATTTGAGGATGGGGCGAGCAGCCTGGTCACTGGGAGCCCTGGAGCTGAAACTTTCAGCCTTACATTCTAGGAAGAGCAACCTGGATTCCCAAGCCTCACAAAGTGCTGAGGACAGAATTTTTCAGAAAAGTTTTAAAATATAAATTCCTAGGCTTATCTTGAAAATATGGAATAGGAAACTGCAATGCATCTGGGAACTGAATACTTGTTATTCTCCAGGTGATTTTGAAAAACAGCTAGAGGCCTGAGGAGATAGCTCAGTAGAATAAGCACTTTCCTGGAAAGTGCAAGGTCTTGAGTTCAATCCCCAGTACCACAAAAAAGAAACAAAAAACAAAAAACTAGAGATTTGAGGTCAACTGTTTTAGAACATTTACCACCTAAAATAAAATATATTTCTATTTAAAGTGAAGAACATTTACAAATTGAAAGTTTAGAAAGTACAATCTACAATTACACCCAAAACAAAAATATATTTAATTATAAAACTAATGATATGTATGAGATATAAATGCTTAATCCTATAAATATTAGTGAAAGAAATCAAAGAAGACCTAAATAAATGGAAATATATACAGTATTCATGGACTAGAATATTTAACATTAAGATGTCAGTTCTTCCAGAATGGTCTATATATATATAGTTTCAACTCATCCCACTGAAATTATCTGTAACAATTTAGTTTTAAAATCCAAAAGATGTCCTTAGAATATAGTTGGAAAGACAAAGGAACTCAGCTAGTCTAAGTGATTTGGAAAAAGCAGAGCAAAATGACAGGATTCACACAAACTGGGAAAGACAAGACTACAGAAGCAGAAACTTCAGCTGCTTTTGGAGCACAAAGGCTGAACGCAAAAGGATGAGGGGAATATTCTACTTGTCTCTTTATAGTAGCATTTCTCAAGATGTATTCAATTATATATTGTTACAATTTGTGTCTAGTTGTGCCCCCAAAGCCACATGCAGTCATGAGGTGGTTAACGCATAATCCACTGGGATTATGGGTGTGAGTACTGTTAGGTATGGAGCATGCAATCAACCAGACAAGGCATCTGACATGAGTAGAAGATTTATTGGAAGCAGCAAGCTGGCGGGCTGTCTAGTGGACCAAGACAGTAGTGAGCAAGTCAAAGCACAGGGCTTCTAAGGTGTTAAGGTGTTTAGTGGGGGGCAGGGATGTGGGCTGGAACAGCTGAGGGAGAGCAAGACCTGGCAGGGCTACCTGGACTGTGGGGGACCTTCAGTGTCAACTAAGGAGAGTTTCTGTGGCTGCTTGCCCAGGTCAAAGTCAGGTGGACTTGTCCCATGGTTTTGGGGTTGGCTCTGCATGGAGCCAAGGGGGAGAGGGTTTTAGAGCAGGGTGGCTGAGGCGGTTCGCCTGAATGCAAAGTAAGGGAGAAAGGCTTGCTCTGTGCTGCCATTGTCGCCGCTGCTCCCATTTGCTCTGCTCCTTGCTGCCACCATGAAAGGTTGCTTTCTGCCATGTGCCACCCTGCCTTGGAGCCAGATGAGTACACTCTGAAACCTCCACTGACTGAGCTAAATAAACTTTTCCTTCCTTCATGTTGGGTGTTGGCTATTTGTCCCAGCAATGAGAAAAGAGTGAATGACACATATATGACAGAGTGAATTTTACAAAGTTATGTCTGTGCCTCAATAAAACTGTATAAAAAGAAAATCACAATAGAAACACAACTGCTATGAATTGTGTCAATGGATATATATTTTAGTTTTAATTAGATCACTTTTAACAACAAACTATCTTTTTCTTTCTCCCAAATGACTAAGCAATAGGCTTCCTGCTTTCCTTGCCATGGAAATTCTGAGATGAGTACGTACTTTGCCACTTTGTTTGCTGTTCTGATAGATTTTATGCATCTTCCATTCTTTATTACAAAGGGTTAGGATGTAATATAGTGGTCATTTTCCTGCCTGAGGGGATAATTACAGACTGGGGTCGAGGAGGGAGAGGAAGCTCTTCACTGTGTTTTGTTATGTGTGAGGTAACTTGTGGCATGAGATGTACAGTAAACAAATCAACAAATAATGTTTTTAGAGAAATCTCAATTTTTATTAAGGTCAATTATGGGCTGAAAGTGTTGGGTTGCAGTCCCGTGATTTCACTTTAGATTGGTTATTAGAAGCTCTCAGTCAACAAACCTCTGTGTGCATTTGTGCCAAACCCTCACAGAAAAGGAAGGGACTTCTGTGATCTCAGGATACCTGTGTGCTGCCTGTGACGAGGTGTAATGCTAGCAACTGATCTGCTAATCTCCAGAATACCACATTTTCTGATTTGGAGGTGTGCAATGAATACATCACAGAGTTGATGGATGCTAATTGAATTAAAAAAAAACTTATGCTCAACGTATTTAATTTTTTTTTTTTGCAATTTGCCACCCGTTTCAGATCCCAGAAAGGTTAAGTGCTTTACCCACAGCTGATAAACGACTGGAATCATATTAAAGCTCTGGTCCTGAGGTTCCGAGGCTGGTGCACACAAGATTGCTTTGCTTCTCCTCCTCTAAGTTCATAAATGTATGAGCCATGGCGGTGTGGTAAATCATGCCATGAGATGCCAGCACTATTTCTTCTCTTAAGCTCTAGTGAAGTTGAATACAACAATTTTAAAATTAATTCTTACTTGGCACTCCATTATCATTAGATTGATTTAGCTCAGCTACATTTTTAATATTTCAAAGTTAGAAGATATATGGCACACAATTTCATTTTCTTTTATGACTTTTTAAAATACTGTAGAAATGAGGAAGGAAAATTCTCGGTGACATTCTTCACCAGAACGTAACATTTCTCTTCTACTGCTTTCTGTGGCACCGGCTCCTGAGTCTTTCTTTCCTGCTCCTTTCAGACTCTTGGAGTATCCTTCCCTCTGCTTGGACATTAGATGCCAGTGTGCCCCAGAGTGCGGTCCTGGGCCTTCTCTCTTCTCTGGGGACCTGATAGGACCATGTTCTGGCTGGTCTAACTCACTTTCCGCTGCTGTGTGCAGACAGGCGTCTTCATGGCATTCAGATCTGCAGAACTGAGGATCTCATTGTACTCACTGGACAAGTCCTACCTGGATGGCCTGCAGAAAATGTGACTCCACCATGTCCCAGGTTAAACTTACTGTCTCCTACTCCCTGCTCTCCTCCTCTCCCAACTGTTCTGTCTCTCTCCAATGTCCCCGGTGTACCTTGGCATCATCTTACTCCTTTATTTCTCTCCTCATTCATCTAGTCTTACTGTTCACTCTCTCCTGCAAGATTCCTCTTTCCTCTCAGCCCTTATAAAGTCTGACCTGTGTTGTCCTAATGCATCTTCTCACTCTGTTCAGCAATGATCCTCCTCATCCCTAAAGTGCACTTCTGAAATTCCGACATTGGCTTCATACTCTCAAAAGGCCAAATCCAAGTGCCAAGATCCCTGATTCTGTCTGCAGCCTCTCCTCATTGAAATCTGAGTTTTAGGAGCACTGAACTTCCTCCAGCTACCTGAAACCCTTTTGTTCTTAATCTTCTGCAATTTTATATGGTTTTTGCTAACTCTCCAATATCCTCCAATAGTGGCTTGTTAGATCTTAGCCTTTAACATCCTTGTTACTATGGGTTTCTGTATCTCTGGGTGGGAGGAGGGTAACAGGAATCGAACTCAGAACCTCATGTTTGCCAGGCAGGCTTCTGGATTTTTATGTCTTTTAACATTGAAAATGACCTTATTATTTACTCTCTTCTTCATCAGTTTTTAAAAATAAGTAATCAGATTTTGTGAAATGGGAATAACTCTAAGAAATCTAAGTGGATAAAAAAAAGACTTCTTTGCTGAGCATGGTGCTATTCATACCTATGATCCCAGCATGGAGGAGGCTGAGGCAGGAGGATCACTGTGAGTTTGAGACCAGCCTGGGCTGTAAGTGAGTTTGAGGTCAGCCTGAGATGCATAGTAAGACCCTGCCTCAAAAAGACAAAAACAAATATAAAAAGCTGCCTTTGCCCTTGTCATGTTTTATTTTTTTGATATAGTTCAGATATATATAGGAATTATAAAACTTGAAAAAGTTATTATTGCTTTAATTCTATTCATATTTTGCAAGGTTTTAAAGGTTATGCATAACTTGCATGATTTGGGGCAAGCTTGGGGTTGTGTTCTCTGCTGGGGGAATATCACCCTCCTTGCCTATGTTGATAGGTTTCTCCATCCCCAACTCCTTTCTTTTTTGTCTTTTTCTTTTGTTTGTTTGTTTTTTGCAGAACCGGGGATTGAATTCAGGCCCTTGCTCTTGCCAGGGAAGTGCTTATTCCACTGAGTCATCTCCCCATCCCCTCCTTTCTTTCTTTAAAACAGCTTTATTGAGTTAAAATTTCATATAACATACTTTACGACCTTAAAATGTAGGATCTAAGAGACTTTAGCACATTGATTTATTCTTACAACTATAGCCACAATCAAACTTAGGTCATTTTTGTTATTACAAATAAAAACATGCTGGTTATCATCTCCTAATCCTTTTCCTCTAAGAATAGGTAAGCACTCTTCATCATCATAGATTTTCCTTTCTGAGACTATTAATTATTTTTTTAAAAAAACTAATTAATAAGACTGGCCAAATAGCTCAGTGGATTAAAGCACCTGCAAGCAGGCACAGGGGCCAGGGGTTTGATCCTGGGCCTGCCATGCTGGCTCAACTCCTGGGGTGTGCTGAGGGGCCATTGAGACTGGGTGTGGTGGCCCATGCCTGCAAGCCCAGCACTTAGGAGGCTGTAAACAGGCAGATCACTAGGAGTCCGATCTAGTAATGAGACTCTGAACACCCTGTAGGCCCTTCCCTAAAATACAAAAACAAAAGAACAACAAGAAACCCTAATTAATAGACTTCTTGAAGTTATAATTTTATTTTATTTTTTATTTTTTTGTGGAACCAGAGATTGAACTCAGGCCCTTGCGCTTGCCAGGCAAGCACTTATTCTACTGAGCTATTTGCCCTGGCTCCTGAAGTTGCAATTTTAGATTTACAGAATTGAGTTAGTATTAAGAGTTCCACACATGTACCTGCAGCCACTTCAGACATAGTTTCCTTATCACTAATGTCTTTTATTAGTGTGGTAATTTGTTGAAATTAGTACTCCAATATTAATATAAAACTATTAACTTGAGTCCACAGTTTACATTAAAGTTCACTTTTGGTGTTACAGGTTTTGACATTACATAATAACCTGTATCTGACATCAGAGTGTCACTAAGAATGGTCTCGCCTGTGCTTGACCTGTTCCTCCTGCCTTCTCTTTTCTCTCTCCCCTCCTCCTTGGCAACCTCTGATGTCTTCAATGTCATTGTCGTGCTGCTCCATTTTTGTGTGTGTGTGTGTTTCATACAGGGCCTATAGGGTCTCCCTACGTAGATCAGACTCATAATGACCCTTCTATGTGCAGTCTCCCAAGAGCAGGGATTACAGGAATGCGCCATCAGGCCCAGTCTCAATTCCTGTCTAGCACATTCTGGGGGTGGAACTGGCGCACAATGCTGGGGATCAAACCTCGGCCACTGCACGCTGCCCAAGCAGGTGCTTTGGTCTGCTAAGCTGTCTGACTGGCCCTCTTCCAATGTTGTATTTTAAGCCAAAGAAGTTTCTATCATCTTGTGAGAAAGACTTCTTCCTTTATCTTAAGATGAAGAAAGAATGTCTTCACTAAATTTGAGTTGTCTGTCTTGGTTACTTTTCTCTCAACAGATACTGAACTCCCAAAAGGAATGAAGGAAAGTTTATTTAGTTCACACTTTGAGGAGGTCTCAGTCCATGCCTGGCTGGCTCCGAGTAGGGTGGCCCAGGCCCAGGGGCAGCAGTTCATGGCAGTGGAAGGCAACGAGAGCAGCAAGAGCATGAGGGGGAAACAGGCCTCCTTTCCTCCCCTCTGTTGTAGGCTGGTCATCTGCCCGTGCCCACGCCACCTCCATGCCCATGCCACCTCCGTGCCCTTCTCTTGCACAGGGTGAGGATGTTTATAAACTCAGGACCCTGGCTCCCTGTAGATCACTTAGTGCAACTTTTAAACTTCTCATCTTGACACAGTGAATATTATAGAGCTGTGAGGGCTGGTCCTTTTCACACCAGAATGGAGAACTGCTGAGTTACTTAGTTAAGCTTCTAGACTTCAAGTTGACACAGTGTATCAATCAAAACATTGGCCTAGTTAGGAAATATTAATAGATTGAATATTTTGATTAGTAGAAGTTTGGTTTTTTTTTTTAGGGGGGAAGGGGGGCCCAGTTTGCATTTCCTACTTCTATGAACCTATAGTAAATAAATCTTAGGTCAAGTAAAACTGTAGGAGAAAGAAAGACCCTTACGGAATAAATATAGCCTCTTATGAATCCAGAAGTGCATGGAAGGGAAATGATTTCTCGTCTATTGGTGCTGATGTTGACAACAGCATGAGAAGTTTCTGGCTTCCTACATGTGAGAGGGATAAGATGATGTAGGCGAGTGACACGGTCACCAGAACCATTTTCCGAACTTTCCCCAGAGTTTCTAATTGCAGACCTCAGCATGATTCATTCTGAGGTAGATGCTGTAATTCACCTCTCACTGCTGCTCTGATTTGATGGCACTTTGATAACAAAGAATGGGGTGCACACTGGCCACAGGTTTGGAGTGAGCCTTCACTTCATCGTACCAGTTTAGTAAAGCAGGCCAAATCTCAACTCGTGACGGCCACGACTCACCCAGAAGAAGCAGCGTCACTGGAGGCGTGTAACGAAGAATAAATTCAAGGGAATGCAGGAGGACCAGGAACCCACACGAGGCGTGATAAAAATGAAAGAGAAATTCCACTGGAATAGATGAAGATGAGCTATTTTGGTCAAGTTGCAGTTTGTTAGGAAACAAAAAAGGGGAGTATGATCCTGTGCTGGAAGTAGGGCGGGTAACATCACAGCGCCAGCGAAGAGTGGCCAAACAAGCTCTGTATAGATTCATGTTTTATAGTGCTGCTGTTTCTTAAGCCTCTTTCTCAAATATTTTGGTATAAGTTGTCCTTATCAGAATATTAATTAATATTCTATTAATACAGCAGCACTATAAGACACTGAGTATCTGCCTCAGAGAGCAATGGATTACAGAGCAATCAAAACTGAAGCTTTGGGAAAACTCAATGCTTTCTTTCTCTAGCTTTGATGCAGGGAAAATTGTGAAAATCTTCCTTTTCTGTGAGTTGCAAGTATGATTTGCAATTCCAACACTGTTTTAGGCCTCAGCAGAGATAGAGTTTGCACATGCATTTGCTATAACTAAGGCCGATTCTCATTAGTGTAGAAAATAAAGTATATGATTCATAAGAGACTGCTGCCTTTGAAATCACTTCTTACCATAATACTGGCCACTTCATTACAGTGGTAATTAGAAGAAGAAAAAAACATAAAAGGCCATTTGAGGGGAAATTAGTACTTAATTTCCAAGACTGTTTTCTTTTAATGGATGCAACTCTGGCAAGATTTTATACTTAAATTGCAAACCTAAGAATGATAAGCTAGTTGTTTAGATCTGTCTTCTAAATGGAAAACACTTAATGCAGCTCACGATGAAAAAGTGTCTAATGACTGAATAGATCTCTTTAGAGTCAAACATACTGTCTCTCCAGGAGAACTTAAAAACTAAATGTGCAGATGAACGTAGGCATGCGTGGGTGGAAGTTTCACACAGCTAATCAGTTGCTGCTGTTATTAAGACACTACTCTTTCAATGTACACCTTGCGCTTGCTAAAGACACTTGCTAGGATTAAAAATAATGCACTGTTAAGAAGAAAATCTTGTTCTGTTAAAAATGTCTGATGCAATCCAGAAAGAAAGAATGACTCTCTTCTTATAAGAGGGAAACAATATTTTTAACACTTACCCATAGGCTGATCTAAGAGAGTTGGTGAGTTACCACTAACATGCAAATTTATTATTTAGTTTTGTTACCATTTCCATTTACACTGGTCAGCTTTCCCATTGCTATGAAATAATCACTGAGAACCTTCACACAAAGCAGAAGAGGCTGACCTTGGCTCACATTCAGAAGTCTCAGATCAAGGTCAGCTGGCTCTAAAACAGAAGCATCAAGGAGGTAGGTGCCTGGTAGGGAGAGTCAGGAACTAGAGGGAGCCTGCAGATCACATCTCCATGACCCATGCAGATGCACATGGAAACATGCTTTACTAAATTCTTAACCCAGTCAAGTTGACGATCAAAATGAACTAGCACATTTCATTTAGAAAAGACTTTCATTGTGGAAGGTGACATGGGCAGAAAACAGTACCCACTGAAAACGTACAGTTCAGTGATTGATTTCACTGTGTAACTACAACACAGAGGATAGAAGACTGGTATTCTGGCTTGTGTCTACTAGGCCCTCTCAAGCCTCATATGGTCCTCGGTCGAGTTTTTCATAGGTGGCTGGATCGAGAGTGTGTGATGCTGGGATTAGGCATGTAATGCTGGTGTGTAATGACTAAATTAGTTCACTGATTACCCCACGGATTGGTTTTGCCACAGTTCTGGATGTGGATGATGCCCTCTAGGTGGGTGTAGAATGTAAGGGACAAAGAGAGGCTGCTGGCATTGCTTACTGCTTCTGTGCTCCTTGACTACCTTCTGCCCACCATGAACAGTTTCTCCTCTGCTGTGCCACTCTGCTTTGGAGCCAGCCGTGAATTGGATCTTCTATCATCTGGGAGCCAAAATCAATCTTTCTTTTTCCAGACTCTGGACGTCAATTATGTCATGTCAGCAATGACAGAAATACCTAAAGCAATTGCCCATATCACACACTCTCCACAACCCCGGTTTCCATTGCTACTTTCTCCTCTGGCCCTGAAATGCAGCTGTCTTTTATATCATTTTTGTTACCGTTGATATTTACCCTTAAAATAAGACTGCGTAAACTTAAAGTTTAGCTTTGCTTATTTTTAAAAACAGAATCAAATAGTTTGCATTCTTTTGTAGCTCTGCTCTTCCATGTGAATATAATATATGTGAAGTTTACTTACTTGCTGTAAGTAGTGGTTAATCTTTTATCCTTATTTCATTATATGACATACCATAATGATTTGCTTATCCTATCATAGGTGAATTCCATTTTTTCGGTACGAATTATGCCACACTAAATGTTTTTTATATTTTTGAGAAAGGTGGGCACACACTTCTCTTACATGTCCAAGTGTAATTTCTGGGTATGCATTTGGATTTGGGAGATAATGACACAGATTTCTTTATTTTTATTTCTATTTTTGTTTTATTGAAGTACAAATATCAATGAGACAGTTTTAAGATACCTTGACAAGATGGATTTGATAAATTAATACATTGCAAACTATTTTCATAATGTTTTAGTATCATAGAAGGTGCATACATGATATTATACTTACAGACATTATTATACTGTATGCCTCTTATCAGTAAATAAAGAGAGTGTAGCTGTTTGGGTATCTTATTTTTTATACCTGAATTACATCAAAGATTCAATAATTAATACTTTCTACCTTGTTATTTTCCTAGTGGCTGTCCATAGTACTAGAAGATGACATAATATCCTGTCCAACCACCATTAGTGCAAATCTTGCCTCTCATAGAATTATGTAGAAGCACAGCATTATCTATCCCAACTGTACTGTTTATACACACAAACATCATGATTCTTCCTTTCTATACCACTTCCTTTGTCTAAACCTGTCAGAGATGGGCAGTCCATCGTCATTCAACCAACTTAGGTGCTTGAAGGCGACAACACAATCCAACATAGTCCAGCATTCCACAAAATAGTGAGTTATCCGAAGAAGTTGTCGGCCATAGCCATTTATAACTCCACTTATTATTATGGCCCTGCGATGTATACTTCATTTTTATACTTTTTGCTGAATGGTTAAGACCTAGATAGACCAAGACTTATATACCAACACATGTACTTTATGTTTCTTATGAGGTCAGTGAAGTCCGCTTAGGGTTTATCTTGTAGTCCTGTACCTTATTCTGTAGTTCCTTTGTCTGTGTCATCCATGTGGATGAGTCATAGCCAATGCTTGACCAGTTTGCTCTCTGTGAGAGCTTGAGAGAAAATTTTCTCTCCATGTGACTCTCCCCAGGCACACTATAGAACTTCAATCTCTTTCTTCTGTGGCTCCATAACCTCCTTGTTCAAAAAATTTAGAGCTCAACTGAGTTTCATGATGTTGCAGTACAGGTTCTCCTATGTCCTGAGTCTTCACTGACCTTGAAAGGCTAGGGCCAAAATGTTGACTGGCCTTGTGGCTCTTCTATTTCTCCAACTTTGATTTGTTAACTTAGGTTGTTAACCATCCAGAAGAAAAGCTGATTAGTATTCTGCAGCATATGCCATTCACTTTGCCTTATCAGACTGAACTGATTTTAGTTGTTGTTGTATGTTTCCATTTGTATTTCTTCTTTTCGTTTCTTATACTAGGGAGACTGTACAATATTTACACAGGTGTGTCTGGTTTATTTCACTTAGGAGTATACGTTCAAGTGGCATCCACTTCAATATAAATGCTTCAAGTTAATCATTCTTTATAGCTGAGTAATACTCCATTGTATAGAAATACCACATCTTTTTCAACCATTCCTCATGTGATGGACATCTTGGTTGTTTCCAAGGTTTTGCTATCACAAATTGTGCTGCTATAAACATAGGTACACATATATCACTATGATTCAATGTTTTAAGTTCCTCTGGGAAAATTCCCAGTAGGGGGATAGCTGGCTTGAATGGGATTTCTAGTCCTACTCTTTTGAGGAGTCTCTACACTGACCTCCACAATGGTTGTACCAGTCTACATTCCCACCAGAGTGGAGAAGTGTTCCCTTTTCCCCACAACCTCTCCAACATTTGTTGTTGGTTGATTTCCTTATGATAGCCATTCTTTCTGGAGTGAGATGGTATCTCAGTGTTGTTTTTATTTGCATTTCACGGATAGCTAGTGATGTGGAGCATTTTTTTTTTTTTTTTGTCTTTTTGAGACAGGGTCTTACTATGCAGTTCAGTCTGGCCTTAAGCTCACTTTGTAGCTCAGGCTGGTCTCGAATTCACAACAATCCTCCTGCCTCAGCCTCCCGAGTGCTGGGATTACAGGCATGCACCACCATGCCCGGCTTGGAGCATTTTTTCATATATTTATTTGCTTCTTTAATTTCGTCCTCTGAGAAGTGTGTATTCATCCTAGATTCCCATTTCTGAATTGGGTTTTTAAATTTGAGGCCCCTGTTATACCTTAGTCCTTTATATATTCTAGACAGCAGACTTCTGTCTGATTGCTTATTAGTTAGGATTTTTTCAAAATTTGTGGGTTGTCTTTTCACTCTGTTGACAATTTCTTTTGAAATGCAGAAGCTCCTCAAAAAGAGGTGATCCCAGTTGTTGATTCTTTCAAGTGATTCCCCTGAGAACAAATGCTTGTTCATGAACTCTTTACCTACCCCTATGTCTTCAAGAGTTCCTCCTACTTTCTCTTCCAGGATTGAGTGTTTCTGTTTTAATGTTTAGATCTTTAATCCATTTTGACTTTAACATAGTGCATGGTGATAGAGCTGGGTCAAGTTTTAGTTTTCGGCATGTAGAAAGCCAGTTTCTACAGCACCATTTTTAACGAGGCTATCTTTCTTCCACTGAGTATGTTTGGCCCCTTTTTTGAAGATCAGATGCCTGAGTGTGTTCGTAGATGTTTCTGCATCTTCTAATATATTCCATTGATTCTCAGGTCTATTTCATTGCCAAAACCATGTTGATTTTATCACAGTGGATTTGTAGTGTAATTTCAAGTCAGGAATTGTGATGCCTCCTGCGTTGTCTTTATTGGCCAAGATTGCCTTTGCTATTCTAGGTCGTTTGTGGTTCCAAATAAATTTTAGGAATGATTTTTCTCTGTCTGGGAGGTATGCTGGTGGCAGTTTGATAGGGATTGCATTAAATCTGTACAGCAATTTTGGGAGTATGGCCATCTTCATGATGTTGGTTGTTCCTATCCAGGAGCATGGAATATCTTTCCATTTTCTGAAATCCTCTATAATCTCTTTTCTTAGGATGTTGTAATTTTCCATGAAGAGATCGTTGACTTCCTTGGTTAAGTGAATCCCAAGGTATTTCATTTTCCACGGTGGTATTGTAAAAGGTATTGTTTCAATTGTTTCCCTTTCAGTGTGCTTGTTATCTGTGTAGAGGAATGCTATTTGAGTATTGATTTTGTATCCTGATATGCTACTGAATTTCCCTATCAGTTCTAGTAGTTTCTTGGTGGAATTTTTGGGGTCTTCCAAGTAAAGTATCATGTCATCTGCATATAGTGATAATTTAACTTCTTTACCTATTCTTATTCCCTTTATTTCTCCCTCCTTTCTAACAGCTATTGCTAATGATTCCAAGACTATATTGAATAGGAGGGGTGATAGAGGTCTTCCTTGTCTTGTACCTGATTTAGAAGTAAAAGATTTCAGTTTTTCCACATTTAGGATTAAATTAGCTTTTGGGTTATCACAGATTGCTTTGATCAAGTTAAGGTAGGGTCCATCTATTCTAATTTTCTGTAGGACCTTGAACATGAATGAGTGTTGGACTTTGTCAAAAGCTTTCTCTGCATCAATTGAGATGATCATGTGGTTTTTAGATTTTAGTGTATTAATATAGTGTATTACATTTATAGATTTTCAAATATTGAACCATCCTTGCATCGCTGGGATGAATCCTACCTGGTTGTGGTGTATGATCTTCTTCATGATTTGCTGCATGCTATTTGCCAGGATTTTGTTGAGTATTTTTGCATGTATGTTCATGAGGGAGATTGGCCTGTAGTTCTCCTTTTGGTTGCATCTTTACCTGGTTTTGGAATGAGTATTATACTTGCCTCCAGAAATTATTTTGGGAGGACTTTTTCCTTTTCGACTTCGTGGAAGAGTTTGTGGAGTGTGGGGATTATATCTTCCGTAAATTTCTTGTAGAATTCAGCTGTGAATCCATCAGGACTTGGGCTTTTCTTTGTCAGTAGGCTTTTCATTATGTTTTGTATTTCATTGGCTGTTATTGGCTCATTGAGAGTTGCTATATCTTCTTGATTCAGTTTTGGTAATTTGTCCCTTTCAAGAAATCTGCCCATTTCTTCCGTGTCTTCTATTCTGTGAGCGTAAAGGTTCTCGAAGTAACTATTGATAATCTTCTGAATTTCTGCTGGGTCTGTGGTGATTTCACCCTTTCCATTTTTTATTGCATGTAGTTGAATTTTCTTTTGCCTCTGTTTTATGAGGTTGGTAAGAGGCTTATCAACTTTATTTAGTTTTTTAAAGAACCAACTTTTTGATTTGTGGATTCTTTGAGCTGTTTTCTTCATCTCAATTGAATTAATTTCTGCTCTAATCTTTATGATTTCTTCCCATTTTTGCACTCTGGGTTTCATTTGCTCTTCTTTTTCTAGTTGTTGGGAGTTGCAACATTAGGGTTCTAATTGTTCCCTTCCATTTTCCTAATGTGTGAGTTCATAGCTATGATTTTTCCTCTAAGAACTGCTTTCATCGCATCCCATAAATTCTGGTAAGTTGTACTTGAATTTTCATTGAATTTTAGATATTGTTGAATTTTTTCCTTAATTTCTTCTGTGCCCCTTTGATTGCTGAGTATGGTGTTGTTTAAGTTTCCATGAATTTAGTGGGTTTTTCTGGTTTCTTTTCTCATTTATTTTCAGTTTCATTGCACTGTGGTCAGATAATATGCACGGGATAATTTCCATTTTCTTGCATATACTTAGGCATGACCTCTGGACTAGTATGTGGTCTATTTTGGAAAATGACCCATGTCCAGCTGAAGAAAATGTGTATTCAGCTGCGATTGGGTGGGACACTCTGTATATGTCCACCAGGTCCATTTGTTCCAAGCTCTGGTTCAGTTCTGCTACTTCCTTGCTAATGTTTTGACTGGTTGATCTATCTTTTTGAGATAAGGGTGTGTTAAGGTCTCCTGTTAAGATTGTGTTATTAGACATTAGGCTTTTCATTTCCATTAAGATTTGTTTTACATAGTTGGGTGCTCCTGTGTTTGCTGCATAGATATTTATGAGTGTTACCTCTTGCTCTTGAATTTTTCCCCTGACCAATATATAGTTTTCTTTTTTGTGTCGTTTGATCCTTCTTGGTTTGAAGTTGCGACTGTCTGAGAACAGAATTGCTACTGTTGCTTTTTTCAGAGGTACTGGGGCAAGCAGAATTCTTTTTCACCCTTTCACTTTGATCCTATGAATGTTCTTTGAGTTAAGTGTGTTTCTTGTATACAGCATATTGTTGGATTTTGTTTCCTAATCCATTGTGCCAGTCTATTTCCCTTAATTGGAGAATTGAGTCCATTTACATTGATGGTTATAACTGAAATGTGTTCACTTATGTTTGTCATGATATTTACCTGGTGTTGTTTACTCCTTCGCATCCTGTGTTTAATTGTCTGTCCTGTTTAGTGGGGTTCCTTCCATTCTCATTCATGGAGTTCTGGTCATTGTGGTCTCTCTCTAGAACATCTTTCAGCACCTGTGAAGGGCAGGCTTTGTCATCATGAATTTCTTCAATTGTTCTTTGTCGTGGAAGTATTTCACTTCTCCATGAAACTTGAAAGAGAGTTTTGCAGGGTATAATAGGCTGGGCTGGAAGTGGTTTTCGTGTAGGACTTGAAGAACTCTACTCAATGCTCTCCTTGCCTTCATTGTTTGTGTAGAGAAGTCAGCTGTAATTCTGATGTGTTTTCCTTTTAATGTGAGCTCCTTCTCTCTAGCAGCTTTCAGTATATTATTTTTGTGTTGGATTTCTGCAATCTTAACTATTATATGTCTTGGTGTGTTTCTACTTGGGTTGAAGTTATTTGGTGTTCTGTATACTTCAGGGACCTGAATGTTGGATTGTTTCCTCATATTTGGGAAGTTTTCTGCAATTATTTCTCCCCAAATTCTTTTTATGTCATTTGTATTGACTCCTTCATTCTCGTTGATACCAATTATTCTCACATTGTTCATTCTGGCGTCATCCTGCAGGTGATGGATTATTTTTTCCTGCATTCTCATTGTTTTTAAGAGATCCTTTCTCACCTTTTCACTAGCTGCTCCAGCATCTTCAAGATCTGAAAGTCTTTGCTTTCACTCAAACCGTTTTGTAGACTCGTGATTGCTATTTTTAGTTCTTCTATATCTCTTTGACTGTGTTTCATGTGTTCTCTTTCTTTTCTGTATTGCTCATTCAAGGAATCCATCATATTTCTGATCTCAATTTTTTTATCTATGTCTTCTTTAGAGGTAGTTATTCTTTTTCTGTAGTGTTTCTTCCAAGTTGGGTTTCCTCTGTATATTTCTGGACTTTTTTCTGTATTTCAGATGCTATGATTTCAAAGAATTCTTTTTTTTCAAAGAATTCTTTTTGATTTCAGAACTTATTTCTGCTTTGAGTTCTTCATGACCTTTCTGCTGTTGTGTCTTTGCTTCAGAAGCTGTTAATTCATATGATTCAGCTGGAATAGTGCTCTCTGCACTTGTTCTGAGCATTGTTTTTCCACCCAGTGTTTTTGGAATTCATTCTTTATTTCAGATACTATGTATTCAGATATTTCTTTCTTAATTTGGGGAATTACTTCTCGTTTTATTTCCTCTAAACCTTTCTGCTGTTGTTCCTTTGCTGCTATATCTGTTAATTCATTCATTTCAGCTGAGCTAGTGTCCTCTGCCCTTACTGGTGGACTCGAGGTCTGGGATTGCGTTTTCCCCCTTGTCTTTGTCATCTTGTATAGCACTGACCTTTGACCTTTGGTGCAGAGCTTTGGTGCAGCTTTAATCTTAGCTTGATATGAGATTTGGGTGCCAGTCTATTAAGTTTGAGAGTATCCAGGTATGCCTATCCTGAATCTCGCTGTTGTGTTCAGTTCCTTTTTTTTCTGCAGCTCCTGTGGTTCCCCTCTGTTGGTTCCCTGGTCAGGCAAGCATGAACCGAACTTGGATGCAGAGCAAGTAATCAAAATTCACACTGTCTTGGCTGGCTTTGGGGCAAGGATCTGGAAAATTGCCAGAGTCAGCCCTCCTGTATCAGGCAGGTCGCTCTCCAGGTGGGCGCACCGGAGCTTTGGTGGGTTTGCTGGGCTCCCAAAACGATAGTGGAGGATCTTTTTCACTGGGTAGGCTGTACTGTGTCAGCCACCTTGTGCTGGGTCCGGGTCTACGGGCCAGAACCCGAGAAGGCTGGGAAAGGTCCCTCTAGCGCAGCGGGCCTGGAGCCCTCAATCACAGGCCAGGCTGCCCTGGGTTTTGGGCTTTGGGGTGGGACCAGGGATCGCTGAGAAATATCCCTCCAGTGTGGCAGGCTTGGAGTTCTCACTCCAGGCCAACCTGCACTGGGTTTGGGGCCGTGGGGTGGGACTGGCAATTGCTGGGAAATGTTTCTCTGGCACGGTGGGCCTGGAGCTCTCACCAGCCGAGCTGCATAGGGTCTCGGGCTGCGAGGGTTGGGGGGGACAGGGAATCCCTGGGAAATGTCTCTCTGGCACAGCAGGCCTGGATTTCTACACTCACTGAAGTGTGATGCCCAAGGAGTCAGGCTAATTCCCACTCGCTCAGCGGGCTTTAGGGCAGGGGATCCGGGGAGGTGCTGGTGAGTGGGTCCTGAGGTTTCAGGCAGGTTACTGGCTTGGAGGGCTTCCGGGTGGGGATCTGGTAGTGTACATTGGAAGAAGCCAAAGGCTCTCCCTCAGACTCACCACACACTCACTGATCTGGGAAGCCTGGTGAGTCGTGCAAATTCCCACTCACTGGGAGAGCTTGGGGCGGGATCCAGGAGGGTGCTGGAGTCAGCTGCTGTCTCAGGCTGGTATCTGGGGCTGGGCAGGCATGGGCAGGATCGAGGAGCTTATGTATTTATTTTTAAATTTAATGGTTTACATGTAGATTCTTTCAGACTTTGTGTGTACATAGTTGTGTCAGTGTGAACAGTTTTTCTCTGATAATTTTCCCTTGTCCTTCTTTCCCTCATTTCCTCCCCACCTCCCTCTTTCCTTATCCCTCTTTTCCTTCCTTGCTTCCTTTGTTTTTCTCCTTTCTACATTTCTTTTTCTGTACTGACTAGCACCTCTAAATCAGTGCTGAACTGATATAATGATAATGCTCACTTATTCGCAAAGTTTGAGAATATTTTCAGTAATTTATCAAGTTTCATATTTGAAGTAGGCTTTTTATAGATACTTTGCTAAGAATAGATATCAAGAATCAGTATTGGGGACTGGGGAGATGGCTCAGTGCATTAAGCACTTTCCTGGCAAGCGCAAAGGCCTGAGTTCAATCCCAAGTTCCTCAAAAAAAAAAAAAAAAAAAAAAAAAAAAAAAAATTACTATTGAATTTTTTAAAATGTATTTCCTAGAGTCACTATGCAGCTCAGACTTGTAATGATCGTACTGTTTTCAGCTTCCCTAGTGCTGGGTTTGCAGGTGTGTACCACCGCGCCCGGTCTCCCCCCGTGGCCAGCACCACATATGGTGCTGAGGATTGAACCCCAGTCCCTTCACTTGCCTAAGCAGGTGTCTGGTCTATGAAGCTATCTCACCAGCCCAATACTGAATTTCATTATGTAGTTCTAATGCGTATTATGGTAAGTTTCTTTCTTTAATTAATGAAGTAAATTATGTTAAGTTTGTAATGTTAAGCCAGCTTGAATTCTTGATGGTCTCTCAACTTGACGATAATATATTATCTCCTTAATGTATCACTGAACTGGGTTAGTACTTTATTGTAAAATTCATATTTATGTTCATGAGGGCACTAAATATAATGGTTCTTACTATTTTTGGTCAGGTTTTGTAATGCCAGGCTAGTAGCCTCATTAAAGAAATATCAGGAACTGTTTGTTTTGGGAATTTTTGTCTTCCTGCATCAGTTTTGGTAGACTATAGTTGCAGAGATTCATTGTTTTCCTCTAAGTTTGGAAAATTACTGGTAAAGGGTGCTTCAAAATAATCTTTCTTTTACTTCTTAAAATATCCATATGCAGCTCGATGGACTAAAGCACCTGCTTAGGCTGGGTGCAGAAGCTGGGGTTTGATCTCCAGTGTGCTATGCCAGTGCTGCCCCTGGGAGAGACAGCTTGTGAGACTGGGTGTAGTGGTGCCTACCTGTAATCCAGCACTTGGGAGGCTGAAAACAGGAGAATCACTACAAGTCCAATCTATGTAGTGAGACCCTGTCCTAAATACAGAAAAAAAAAAAAAAAAATATATATATATATATATATATATATATATATATATATATATATATATATATATAATCTCCCCAAAGGACATGGAGTAAATCACCTTTTTCATTTAGGATACTGCTTATTTGTATCTTTATCAGACAAGCCAGAGGTTTAAGTCTCCTTAAATGAACTTTTAAATTCCCTGTTATAAATTCATTTACTGCTTAATTTCTACTTTGATTATATACTGCTTTCCACTTTCCTTGGACTTCAATTGTTGAATAGTTTTCAAACTTAAAATGGAAGCTTAAAACAATAATCACAGGACAGGGAGATGGCTCAGTGGAATAAGTGCTTCACTGGCAAACTCAAGGGCCTGAGTTCAATCCTTGGTTCTGCCAAAAACAAAACAAAGCAAAACAAAAAACCCAATAATCACATGTAAAAGTAACTGTTCTTTTGTATACTTTTTATTTGACCTTTAAGTTCACCTTGCAAAGAGAATATACTAATTTATTTTTCTTGATATATCAGATAAATAATCTTAGGGTAACTGTGAAGCTGGAATTCCAATGAAGTCTATTCATATGAAATGTCTGTACTCATTTTAGAACTCCTACCAGCAAGCACTTATTCCACTGACCTATCTCCCTAGTCCCAAAACCTCATTTTTGTAGTACAAAAAATCTGGGATAAAGAAATTCAGTCGTTGAAAACCCATTTTATTACGGATTGTGTTCAGGAAACTTTCAATTATCTCAGACACAGAGAGCGTTACTCCCACTGCTCTTGGCTTCACTGAACTCTGTGTCCTGCATGGACCACGCACTGCCATCCCCTTTGTGTCTCCTCTCCCTCTGTCCACCATTAAATATCCTTTTTTGCCAATCTTCCTAAGCACTCTCCTCACTTACACAAAACTGCTTACACTTTTACTCAAGCTAACTATTTTAACCGTGGCTCTCCAGGTAACTCTCAAATCCTGATTGCTAAGGCACTGAAGCTACAGCATTCACACAGCCTCCGGAAACTTTTCATTGAGGAGCTCCCAGTGCAAGATGCTACTTGGTTATGTCTAAATCAGTGTCAAAATCACCAGCAGTTTACCTCTTCTTCTGACCTAGTACATGTCTAATTTCCGAAGATTCTAATACTCCCTCCTCCACAGGTGCCCAATATTCATTACCTCCAAAATTGCTTTGTCATGTTTCATCCTTTCTGGTCCCAGTAGCTGAGTGCTTACCTCAGTTCTCAGAATTTTTTACCAGGACTAACCTAAGTGCTGCCTCTTGGGAAAAGCCTTCTGGACAGCCTACTATACTTCATACATATTCACACTGTAGAATCACACAACCGTAGCTGGCTGCAGTGCAATGGAGCAAACAAGATATGGTATATATATAAGGATACCTGTGCGTGTGTACGTCTGTCCTGTGTGTCCACTGACACACACTGATTGGTCAATGGATGTCCTCAGAAGAAAAAATTACTGTTTTTTTTCAGTGGTTACAATGGCCTGTAACTGGGCATCTGAGATGAATACACACTTCTCAGAGGACGAAATTAAAGAAGCAAATAAATATATGAAAAAATGCTCCACATCACTAGCCATCCGTGAAATGCAAATAAAAACAACACTGAGATACCATCTCACTCTAGAAAGAATGGCTATCATAAGGAAATCAACTAACAACAAATGTTGGAGAGGTTGTGGGGAAAAGGGAACACTTCTCCACTGCTGGTGGGAATGTAGACTGGTACAACCATTGTGGAGGTCAGTGTGGAGACTCCTCAAAAGAGTGGGACTGGAAATCCCATTCAAGCCAGCTATCCCCCTACTGGGAATTTTCCCAGAGGAACTGAAAACATTATATCATAGTGATATATGTGTACCTGTGTTTATAGCAGCACAGTTTGTGATAGCAAAATCTTGGAAACAACCAAGATGTCCATCACATGAGGAATGGTTGAAAAAGATGTGGTATTTCTATATAATGGAGTATTACTCATCCATAAAGAATGATAAACTTGAAGCATTTGTATTGAAGTGGATGCCACTTGAACATATACTCATACATGAAATAAACCAGACATACATGTGCAAATATATAGTCTCCCTAGTATAAGAAGTCAGAAGTAAAATACAAATAGAAATGTGCAACAACAACTAAAAAGAACTGAGTAAGATAGGGCAAACTGAACGGCATATGCTGCAGGGCACTAATCAGCTTTCTTTCTGGATAGTTAACAACCTGTTACAGATCAAAATTGGAGAAATAGAAGAGCCGTAAGGTGAGCCAACATTTTGGCCCTAGCCTTTCAAGGACAGAAAAGACTCAGGAATAGGTGAACCTGTACATCATAAAACTCAGTTGTGCCCCAAATTTTCTGATCAAGGAGATTATGGAGCCACAGCAGAAAGAGATCGATGATCTATAGTGTGCCTGGGGAGAGTCACATGGAGAGGAAACTTTCTCTCAGGCTCTCTCAGAGAGCAAACTGGTCAAGCATTGGCTGTGATTCATCCACATGAATGACACAGACAAAGGATCTACAGAATAAGGTACAGGATTATAAGATAAAGCCTGAGGGGACTTCACTGACCTCATCAGGAACAAAAGCTACATTTTTTGGTATATAGGTCTTGCTCTATCCAGGTCTTAACCATCCAGCAGAAAAGTATAAAAACGAGGTATACAACATGGTCCATAATAATAAGTTGAGTTGTAAATGGCTATAGTCAACAACTTCTTCAGATATCTCACTATTATTGTGGAATGCTGGACTGTGTTGCTGAGTTCAGGCACCTTAATTGGTTTAGTGACAATGGAGTACCCATCTTTTACAGGTCTAGACAAAAAAAGGGGTATACAAAGGAAGAAACATGATGTGTGTGTTTAAACAGTACAGTTAGGATAAATATGCCGTGCTTCTGTATAATTCTATGAGAAGCAAGATTTGCACTAATAGTGGTTGGACAAGATATTATATAGGCTTCTAGTATGGACAACCACTAGGAAAATAACAAGGTAGAAAGTATTAATTATTGAATCTGTGATATAATTCAGGTATAAAAAATAAGATAACAGCTACACTCTCTTAATTCACTGATCAGAGACATCTGCTATAATAATGTCTGTAAGTATAATATCATGTATGTGCCTTGTATGATACCAAAACATTACAAAAAGTTTGCACTGTATTAACTTATCGAATCTGTCCTGTTAATTTGTCTTGAAACTCTCTCATTGCTATTTGTTCAATAAAATAAAAAAAGAAATTTAGAAATCTAAACATTAAAAAAAAAACAAAGAACAATGGCCTGTAACTCATCTTTTTCCATGGAACAGGTCTGTGAGCTAATTTCTGCGAAATTAGTGCAGATGGGACTATCAATTGGAGTGGACGGGTGCAGATGTCACTTTAAAATAGATACAGTGCTGAAACATTTGGTGCTTGGCTGGCCAACAAGTCTGTGCCCAACGAAGCCTGCTGATATTATAGCTACTTCATTGGAATAATCATGCTGATTTTGAAGACAGACACATCATAATGCTACTGAAGCTGAATGCTTAGAAACATATAAGTACTAGCTGGGCATGGTGGTGCATGCCTGTAATCCCAGCACTCGGGAGGCTGAGGCAGGAGGATTGTTGTGAGTTCGAGACCAGCCTGAGCTACAAAGTGAGCTTAAGGCCAGCCTGAACTGCATAGTGAGACCCTGTCTCAAAAAGACAAAAAAAAAAAAAAAAAAACAAACAAACAAACAAACAAACAAACATATGAGTACTGAATATTACAAATTCAAATCACAAAGTTACCACCAGAACTATCATAAGGAAGAGAAGCCAGTTCTACAGAATGGTATTTTCCATGACCCATTTTTCAATGTGCTGAATGAATCCAGCAAAATCAGGGATTTATGCCAACTTTCATCACATTACTAAGTGTAATTCCAAAGTATCTATTCCTAATTAAAAATTTACCTTTTACTTAGTGTAGTACTATTTCCAGCTCACATGAGTGGTATAAAAATCATTAAATATAACTTCTGATCTGGATTTCATTACAAATTATGAAAATAACAAACAAACAAACAAACAAACAAAAACTCCACTGTGCTTTGATTGCTGCTCCAGCATTACGTTTAATCCTACTTAAATCTCCTACTGCGAGGACAAAGTACCATGGCATTCACAGCTCAGCAGGCCATATTCCCTTGCTTCTCCTCTGACTTTGGAGACTACACTCCCTATTCTTTTTGATAATGCTTCTGCCTGGCATTCTGTTTCTAGGTTCATGTGTCTTACCTACACAGGCTTGGTTCTTTGCTGTGTAACCTACTTTAACCCAGGTCCTGGTTGGCCCTTGGATTCTGTCCCCTCCCCCAGTTGCCCATAAACAGCCATGCTTGAGCTCCTTCCTGCTGGTAGTCTGTTCTAAGTGTACCCCTGTACCTTAGGTGTGTCTTTCTAACCAGGGGCAGCAGGCAGGTGTTTTTTTCACTGCTATATGTACATTCTCAAGCCTAGTTGAAGAGACATCTTTTGGTGGGTTAACTGGCTCACTGACAGTACTGTCCACAGAAGTCCTTGGAAAGAGCCTCCCCAGCTCAGATGGAGCAGAGAAGGCAGGCTGCATTAAGTCCTCTGAAGACAAGTGGTGCAAGAGGGTGCCCATCCTCTCCTACTTGTATGCTGGCTGAGCAGGGAAGGGATTCCAGCATGTGGAGTTATTGGGTGAGAATTTGGAGCCAGACTCACTGATAATGATTTAGGGACATTCTGCCATTTGCTACAGGAAAAACTTAAGAAGTATCCTCTTATCTTCCTGGGACCAACTACAGTTTGTGGACAGTTTCCAGGAAACGTCTGCCAGCTCCATTCTCTTAGATCAAACCTTTTTTTAAAGGTAACCTCAGATTGCTTTTTAATATGTCAATCAGTGTTAATTTAATAGACACAGTCAAACAGACAAGTGCAAACATGTTTTAGGCCAAAATCAAGAAAATAAGAATATACATTGGTTTGGCAAAATATGTAGCCAATATTATCAGTGAAATGGCTAAACCCAGATAACATATATTTAAAAAAACACTGAAACATTCAGAAATCATTCTGGCATTGCAAATAGCTCTGTACACTGTTGCCAAACCTTCCTGAGAAAACACACTTTAATCATCTTCTGTGATTGACAGGCATCCAAATGTCCAAACATCCTCAGATGTGAGGAGTCTGCACAACTTAGCATAGGTGTCATAGACCAACATTTTTAGACACTAAAGAACAATATAGACCCTAAAGAAGAGGGGATTATTTATCTTCATGAATATTTTCTGGTTACATATACAACAATATTTTTCAGAATTAATGCTCAAGCAATTCCTAAATGAGTCCATACTGTTGAGTTTTAAATGAAACACAGTTAACCTGCTATTTATTCACTTCCTTATAACTGGCAGTAGGTGGAAAAACTAGACCTAGAACAAGATCTGTAATAACTAGGCCCCAAAGTCTTATAGCTATCATAACTATCCACATTCACGTATCTATTCAAATCTTATCAACTGTGTTAAAGCTGACTGAAAAGGCCTCATTAGTTATGGTTTAGAAATTCAGGTGCATTGTAAGATTATATTTATTGAACATATTTTGTGAATACATCACAGAATTTCCTCAGTGTTAAGGCCTCCTTCCCTAACACTGTAAAACATAGCACATTCTGAATGAGCAGTGAAGCCACTAACATGAACATTTTCTCTATAATATCACTGTCAAATGGCATTTTAACTATATGCCATGAAGTTAAGAGAACAGACCATGACTAGAAAGGAGTTATGGGCTTTTTTTACTCTGGAGATTTTCAAACAGTAACTTCTAAGAGAAAGTAATGAAAATTAAGTCTTTCAAATACCTACCATGATGAAGGAACTCTTTTCACTTGTGCCCACAACACTCCAGCAACGTAAGACTCAGAGAGGTTAACACTGCGCAGGAAGTTTGAAATGCAAATGGAAGGCAACCAGGTGAAAATAACATTGCTGATCTGGGAAGCATCTGACAGCTGCACCCTCCAGCCTGACACTCTACGTGTGGTCTACAGATGGGAGGCATTGGCTTGCCTGGAGCTCAGCAGTGCCGTTCCAGGCCCCACCCCAGACCACCATTCTAAACAAGACCCTTCAGGCACACAGGAAGTTTGTAAACATACTATAATGATGGGGAAATAGTTTGAAAAATGAAGGCAAATAGTATCATGACTTGTAACTGCAAGGAACTCAACCCAGTTCACACATTTTTACGCCATAATTATAGAAAATTGTGTCTAGACTGGGACTCCAGTGGGGCTTTGCATTATATGTTATTTATTAATTTTTTTTCAGTTTTTTTTTACATCTTCAGAATTTAGTAAAATGCCTGGTTCATAGTAGGCCTGGTAACAAGGGATGGACAAATGATACTGTAATAAAAAACACAACTATCTTGTGATGCTACCTTACCTGAGAACAAAAATTAAGTCAGTTCAATGGAAAGTACAATGCCATTCAATAAAAAATAAATGAAAAGCAGAAGAGGTAAAAGTATGGAAAAAAGTTGCTCAAATAGAAGGAAAATTTGCTATGTGCCTAATGAGGAAGAAATACATTGAAAAGATTTTGAGTGTGAAGATGTACAACTTGATAGTTTGATAACCTTAGTTAAAAGAGTATATGTGACTTAGTAGTGCATAGTTTGTTTTTTTTTTATAGGTATGCTTAGCTATATTATTGGTCCGTTATCCTGTTTGCACTTAACATTTTACTAGGATTCTATACTTGTTTTTTTTCTTTCCTGTGGAAGAACCTAAAACATGAAAATGGTTTAAGGCAAAGACCACCTGGAAAAATTAAGAGCATTAGGTAGCAGCCAGAGAATGCTGTCATTTAATAACAGCTGTTGAAAAGCGTGAACTCTGCAGCAGGAGTGTGATCTTAGCTACACACAGGTAGGCCAGATGTTGGAGGAAGGGGTGTCCCTATGGTCACCTGCACTGCAGAGAAGAGTGACAAGGTCCAGGGATCCCAGGTCACCTCCACTTCAGGTCACAACACCTGTTGTTCAGTTTACTAGAAAAACTCCTAGAACTCCAGACAGTGCTTACTTTCCATCTCAGTTTTACTGCAGAGGTTAGAAATCGAGAGCAGGTTAGAAACCAGGCTGGGAGGGATGTACGCTCAGGTCCCAGGCTCTTGGGATGCATCACTCCCTGTATTGGGCTATGTTGTACTAACCAGGGAAGCCCTCCCAAGCTACTTCTGTGGGAGTTTCACTCTGACCTACATGACAGGTTTCAACATTTTACTTTCATTCAGAATATTTGGACTAACTTTTTACATTTATTTGGGTGACTGTTGTTAAATGGTCACAGTGGGGTATAATGGACGGAAAATTCGAAGTAGAACAAAGTCGGATCTGAAATCCAGTCTGTCATTCGGTAGTAATGTGATCTGGAACTAGCAAGTACTGAACCTGCTTCTTTTCCCTTTGTAGTTGCAAAACTGCAAGCACTAACAGTCGCATATACTCAAGAGAAGCAATGAAGGGCAGCACAGAGCACATGACGAGGGACAGGAGCTCTGGCTGTGCAGGGCTGGAAGCATCATTGTAAGATGAGACAGGCATACTCAGGCAGATGGCGTGAGGATGAAGTAATTAGTGCACATACAGCACTTGGGACGTGGCTTGCTGCCTAATAAACACAATCAATACTTGCAGGTACTGTTGTCAATTCACTTGAGTTGTTGAGATGAAAAAATATTCATAAAATATCATATTATAAAATCTGGCCTGCAGTCAGGGTTGATTTCCTTTACAATAGAAATTGTTCTATTATTTCACATTTCACTACAACTAAGGTGAAATATACCTCCATCTAAGGCCAACAAAGTATGGAGTATAAAGTGTGATGCTGGCAGTCATTTTTAAAATGAGTTGGTAATAGATTTATAGGTAAAACACTAGAAAAATGTGAGTAAATTTTTTTATTTTATTTTTTTTAAAACAGGATTGCACTATGTAGTTCAGGTTGGTCCTCAAACTCTTGATTTTCCTGCCTCAGCTTCCTGGTGCTTGGACAAAAGTTTACACCACCATGCCAGGTTTTCCTCCTCTTTTTTTTTTAAACAGTATTTCTTTTTTTGGGGAGGGGGTACAATGGACAGAAAATTCGAAGGAGAATAAAGCAGGGTCTCACTCCGTAGCTCAGATTGATAGTGATCTTCCTGACTTGTGCCTCCCTAGTGCTGGGATGACTGTCTTTTTTTTTTTTTTTTAAAAAAAAAGCACAAATCCTTATGGTTGTAAAGAGTTTGAGGTTGCATAATAAAATATAAATTAAGAACTCTTCCACTGAAGATACGAAAAATTTAAAAATGCGTACAACACAATGTGAACAAAAAGAAACCAGGAACGCTTCTATTACTACAGGTCCTGCAGGATCCACACAGCAAGGGAACAGGGCAAGTAGCCATCAGAAAACAATGGAACTTTAAGAGTGAGACTAACTGCTCCTAGTATCACATGACATTAAGGCATGTCCAATTGTACAGTTATGAAGACTTCTATGACCACTATCATTTATTTTAAAAAAAGGAAGAGTAGCAGAATATTTTTAAATACAGTGGAAACAATTCTAAAAATTGTCACCAAAAAGAAGGGTTATTTATCTTTTATCAGCTTACACACAAAACTAGGTAAGCAGTTCTGTGACAGCTTGAATGTTTATGTTTCCTCAATGCCTGGCCCTGGTGTTAAAACTTTACCCTCCAAGGTGACTATGAGGAGGTGGCCTCTGGGAGACAATCGGGTAAAACTCATGAACCAGATTAGCACCCACTGCAAGAGGACATCACCTCTGAAACCAGAAAGCAGCGCCCACCAGGCCCCACACTGGCCTGCGCCTTCACCCTAGACTTCTCAGCATCCAGAACTATGATGAAGGAATTTCAGTTGTTTGTGAAGTGTCCAGATTATAGTATTTTATAGCTTGAATAGACTGAGAGAAAATACTGTGTTTATAAACCTGCTTGTTAAAGTTTATCCTACCTCATTTTTAAACTTTCAAATTAAATTTCACTTTTCTAAGAAAAGGTAGGATTTTATTTGATAATAATATAAGACATTAGGGCTGGCCAAATAGCTCAGAGGATTAAAGCACCTGCAAGCAGGCATAGGGGCAGGAGGTTCAAGTCCTGGGCCTCCTGTGTTGGCCCCGCCCCCCATGGTATTCTAAGATGACAATTGAGACTGGGCATGATGGCTCATGCCTTTAATCCCAGCTCTTCAGAGGCTGTAAGATTACAGGTGGATTACTACGAGTCCGATCTAGTAGTGAGACTCTGATTATCCTGTAGAACCTTCCCTAAAACACATACACAAAAAAGACATCAGTTACTTTCTTTTCTTTTTTTCTTTTTGTATTTAGGGCAGGGTCTACAGGGTATTTAGGGCTTACTATGTAGATTGGACTTACAGTGATTCTCCTGTTTTCAGCCTCACAAGTGCTGGGATTACAGAGCTACTTTCTTTCAATTAAAAAAAATCCAATTCATTAGTCTTTTGGCACTTGTTTTGTGAACAGTAGCAAATTCTTGTTATGTACATCTACATACTAGATGAAGGATGGTGAGGACTTTCACTATCTGGCTTACACTGCATGTGAAACTTAAGCTGTTTTCTCAGAATGCTTTTCTAGCATGAGAAAAGACCTAAATTTTATAGTCCATATTAAGCTTTAGCCAACCTCCACCTGTCTTTATAACAAAATCCTATTAACATTCCTTAAAAATATCACAAGATAATTTTATTTATAATGAATATTATTGTCTCTAGACTTAAATCATCAACTTACTCTTATAACAGAGAACCAGTTCAGATAACATCAGCAGAATGGAATGCAGACAACACGATGATGTGATACTACATATCAGCATTTTAGTGATATCCAACTGGTCCTGCAGCACAGTCCATTTCCAGTGAGATTCTCAGGAAGCTGCTGGGACGACCCTTCACACTGACATTTTTCCTTAAGCTGCGCTACATGCAGCTTTGGTTCTTTCAGAAGTCAAAGAGTAAAAACAAGTGCTCTGATGAAAGGCTGAGGCCACAAAACCACATCACACATAATTGGTCTGCAAATGGCCAGTTTGCCTTTGGATCCTTTGGTTTCGGACATGTTCTTTTGAAAAGTTAATGATTTTCCCTTGAAATTAACTTTTAAATAGCACAAGTCAGTGCTTACACCGTTTGTGCCAACGTCCTTGTCTTTCTTGTTTCCACCACCCTGTTTATCAGGTCACGTACCGACGGCAGTCTTATTTTGTCCATATTCTTGCTGTAGACATTAAGAAATATGCCCAGGACCACTAACAAGCCAGACCACACGTACCTATGCAGAAAATGGATGAAAGATTGCTAAAACTAACAAGGTTAACAGTTTATTCTTAACAGAATTTATGGTCTAGTGATAATAATTCTTCAACATAATAAAAATTTGCTAGTAGATGCATATAATAACATTACTAAAATAAAAATAGTATTCTTTGGTCAAATAAGATTAGAATTTCCTATCTTTCATGTTCAATGTAGATTAAATGCATTTTACAAAATATTACACAAAATGAGGTTCACTTACTTTGGGGATCACAATATACTCAAAAGTTTAACCCCTAGCACACACATAGAATAACAAATAAATCTGCAACAGGCCATCTTGGGGTTCAGCTCACAGTCAACTGGTTACCTCAGCTGGGCAGAACATAAAAAGAAAAAGGGAGGACACATCCCACAGGAAGCAGGCCAATCACTGTAATTTAATTACTATAACATATAGTTTGCTCATGTAAAAATTAATGTGTAGACAACAATATTCTATGGTATGGTGATGAAAATTTTAGTTACCTTAACCTATATTTTGATAAGTTTAGGTTTGAAACTTTATAATTATTGATCAACATAAGTTTAAACAATGTCAGTTTCCAACACCAGACAGTTTTGAAGAGGGAAAAGGCTTTTACAGAACGTCAAAACCAAGATTAAATCATCAGGACATAACTCACAGAACATTTGTCTATGGCAAGGCCTTTGTGGAAAGAGGCCATAAATAAACAAACAGTTCTAAAAGCATGTCCTGCAAATACAGAACTAATATATTTTCACATGAGCAAGAGGAAATCCCTTATTCCAAACAGTTTATACATCATTCACATTTATTCCTATTGGAAACATCATCCTGGTTATGCATTTCAAGTATAGAAAACAATAAATTCAAGACAATAAATTATGAATATTTCTGAGACAGCAGATCTATCAATAGATAGGTCAAGATGAAAAGGATTCTCCATAGATCAACAGGGAAAACTATTCATTAATTTATATAAAAATCAATATACTACATAAAAAGTAAATGTTGAAAATAAGGCATTTGTTTAAGAACAAATGTGAAACAGTATCTAAAAATTAAAAAATGAAATAAAAAGTACTTACTGAAATGTGAAAGGTTTAGCAAAGAATATAAATGAAAGTACAATGGTCATTGCTTTTCTTCCTGTTGTCACTGTAGGGACAAAACACTGGTTTAGAATGTGCTTATTACTCCCTTGGTAAATTTTTGGAAACCATTTATTCGTTAAATACATACAGCCAACCACACAGCAGAGAAATCACTGTGAGGCGCCAGAAACATCTTAAAAACCAGCTGACCAACAGCACTCACTGCACAGTTTGTAGCCTGACCTTATTCACCTGTATATCCCGACTGCACACTTCTGGGAACTTAACACTCAATGCATGAAGACCTGAATGCAATGAAGAAGCTGTTCTGGAAATGTATTAGGATCCAGTTCTGAGTACCAGCTTTAAAGAGAAGAGCACCTATTTTAGATGGGATGGTATACCACAAGTACTGTTTCTGGGTGTGTGGCTTTTCAGGAAGTTTCCAGAAAGAGAAAGGTCCTCTTTATGTCCTCCTCATTCCATCCCACTGCCTTGCAGAAGGAAGAAGTTGGCACAGCAGGAGGAAGAGCCCGGTTTCTGATGGCTATGGAGCCACCCCCACAGCCAGGCAGCAGCTCAGCACTGGGGAAGATGCAGACAGGAAGCCCAAGGGTCTTGCCAGACTCCTCCTGCTGCCTGCCAATCAGAAGACAAACCACTTACGGCCCCTGTACCTGAGTCCATCCATGAGTAAGATGGAACCATATGGTGTCTACTTCTTGGTAGTGTGGTGAGATGAAAATAATATACATAAAATACACAGAGGGGCTTTAGGTACACAATAAGGACCATGTATGTATGCACTGAATATTACTATTACTACCTTAGGCTTTCTTTTATAAGAGTGAGGGAAACATACACGTGTGTGTGTGGCATCTCACAGTTCTAGGAAATGACACAGAACACCTAGTCAGGGGCATTCTCCTTGCACTGCTGCACATTCCTGCAAAGCAGATCAAGTGCAATGTTCATTCCTATAGAGCTCTGAGCAAAGTCCCTGCCGAGAACAGTGACACTTACTATTAGGGATGAACAAACCTAAAATGTCTATGAAACAAAAAGTCAAAAAAACCTTTGTTTAAAATGTACCTGTCATACTCCAAAAGCAAGAAAACTGGAACAATAATAAACTAAAAGCAGCAAAGGCAGTATTTCCTTTGGAAGTATTCATCCTATCCTACTTGAGCAACAAGTTCTAACATAGTTCAAGACTGACCTTAAAGTCAAACTTCGAGGACAAGGGGTATAGGTTAGTGGTAGAGAACCTGTCTAGCATGTGTGAGGCCCTAGGTTTGATTTCTAGCAACAATTAAAAAAAAGTTTAAAACTTCAAAACAGATAATCAAAACATCCTTTTCTGTAGTTTTAAAGAAACACCAGCCACCAAAGAATAAACTGGTAAAATATAGTTTTGTTTAATAATGAGGTTATCTTTCGGCAAAGATCATCAGAGAAAACGCAAATACTTAGCTCACAGTCAAGCAAGTAAATCCCTCTTACCTGTTACAGCAAGAAGGGCACCAAAAATTTTAATTAATGCCAAAACAAAAGAGATGCCAAAGTATCCAGTGAGGGAAAAAAGTAATGCGTAACCATAGGTCCGAACTGGATTCTGCAAGAAATAAAAAAAAGCTTGTTAGATAAGCACAAAATAAGCCCTGAGGTATTATAAATGAAATAAACCCAAAGATTTTAATCAACTTCTTGAGCAATAATAAGCTATTCAACAATGCAGTGAAGCAAAACTATTTGGTTTTGATTTAATGGAAAAGTAATGAAATTAAAAATCCTCCACTTCTATATTATGAACCACTTAAAAATTAACTTATAGGGTAGAGGAAAGAGAAAATAAATTTAAATACCAAACATTTCACTGCTGAAATAGTTCCTCATCTGCAATACTGCACTGAAGGAGTTACCAAATTACACCTACAATACAGAGTGGCAGCACAGTGCCTGACACCTTTTGCTTAAAGTTGGGTGACACACAGCAGGGTTCAGTTAGGCACTGCTATTGCTGCCACCTATGGTGTTAGGAGCCTTTTTGAACCAGGGCAATTAGAAACATAGAGAAAACTATTTAATACAAGATATTCATCGAAAAAATGTGTTTAACATTTACCTTTGCACAAAATGCCATTGCAGGGCCTAGTCCACTAGTGCATGTCAATCCCAATAAAATGTACACAAAACCGATCGAATACGAATACAAAACCTAGAGAAGACAAAGGGAACAGAAGCACTATCAGATCCAAAGGGGTAACTCAGAGTTTTAAATATACACTTCAGTTAATCTACTCAGTTACATTCACAGAGAGTTTCATAATAGCAGTGTCATTTCTATATGACCTAACTTTGATTTTAACAGTGTACAAGTTGATTATTTTACATACAAATAATAGCAATACAGATCTTATACACATGCTTACATAATTATTCAATTCTTATTGGGCTTCATTACTGAATTCAAGCCAGATTTTTAAGGTCAGCATTTCACAACGTACACCAGAAAAAGAAAACCCATATAAACTTGTATTTTTTTAAAATTTACATATTTAGTACAGGGTCTATAGAGTCTTACTACACAGATCCGACTCAGGGATAGAGTAAAGATGACATAAACCTTCCTCTTTCTGGAAACCTCCTAAAAAGGTTTCTCCTGTTTAGACTCCCAAGCGCTGGGATTATAGGCACACCCTGTCTCAATCACCATCTCAGAGGCCCCAAGGGCCTGGCTGCCATGGCAGGATCAAGATTGAAACCCAGCCACTGTGCTCTGCCTAGGAAAGTGCTTTAATCCACTGAGCTATCTGGCTGGCTCTAAACTTTTAAAATCCTAAATACCAAGTTTGCAAAAGATACTGAAATGTAATGAAAGTCACAAGCCATTTATTGCTGCGTCTCCCTATTTTCCTACCAAACTTGGCACTCTTCTGTCCTCTTTATCTATTATATGGTTCCTAACATGATCAGTGGCAGCAATAGGAATGCCTAACTGCACACCTGCTGTGTGTCAGGCACCAAGCTACCACTCTGTATTGATTATTCACTAGGCTGATTTCTAACACCCAACCTATGAGACTGCGGTTCTTAATCCAATGTTCATGAACCAATTTTCAAGTGAAAAAACTAAAATATAGAGCTGAGAGCAGTAAAGCTGGGATGCGAGCTGAAGCTGTCTTTAGAGCCTACCATCTTCAGCACCACCTGCATTAACTTTCTGACTGCAGGCATTCTTTACTTCCCTCTGGACCACCTTACCCAACTGAGAAGAGCAGTGATGACGGTGAAGAAAATCCCTATCAGGATTGATGTCACTAGGACTTCATTTAGGACACCTTGCCCTCTGCTGAGGAAATAACAGGGAAGAGCATGCATATACACACCCTCAGTGTCATATCTGGCAAGGACTTGATTATAATACTAAGACATGGCTTGTGCATGTGTGCACACATCCTATGTAGGTAAAGATGTTATTTACAGTAACAACAGAAAAAAACAAGAAATCCTAACAGTTTTAATGAGAAATGTGCTGGACTAACATGAAAAAAACATAAAATTCTAATAGACACAAAAAAGAAAAACACTTTAATAAAAGGAAAGTCATACCTTATTCTTGGACTGAAAGAATCAAGGGTATAGATGCCATTCTCCCTAAATTAATTTATAATTCAATGCCATACCAATCACAATACCAATGGGATTTCTAGTGTATTTGGGGATATGAGCACCCAAGAATAACTACTGGTAGTAATATTCTGAAAAAGAAAAGGAACAATGATGGCTAGTCCTAACAGATGTAAATGTATGATAAAACTGCTATTGTTATATGTACTGGTGCAAAAATAAAGTCAAAAGAACTCAATTCTGAACCCTATAGTAGAATGTGTTATATAATAAAGAAGGCATTTAAAGTAATCTGGAAAATAATTTTAATAAATACTGGGATAAATAAGTGGCTATATGAAAGATACTCTTCTTCTTTTTGCTTAAAGTTGCACTGCAGCAGGCATGGGTGAAATCTGTAAAATCTGAAGCAGTGGTAAAGACCTTTACAACCATGATACATAGCCAGAAGCTATGAAGGGAAAGATGAATTGGACAACATAAAGGTTATAAACCTCTATACAGAAAATACAAAGAGGACATGAAGTAACAAAGAATTTTTAATAGACAAAAAATTATATATCAATGAGAAAAAAATCAATCAGATAGCTAGAAAGTCACCAGGAATGGAAGTAGTAGCTTTTTGTTACCTCCCCATAACACTGTTTTTTCTTTTTATGTATTTGGTACAGGTTCTCACTATGCAGCTTGGACTCGCAGTGATTCTCTTGTTCTCAGCCTCCCCAGCTTTGGGATTATAGGCGTGGGCCATCACACCCACTTGTTCACCTGCTCAGTGCAAATGAGGGGCCCACACAGCATGCAGGTAATCAAACCCTGGTCCCTGTGCCAGCCAAAGCAGGCACTTAGTTCACTGAGTTATCTTGCTGGCCCTTCCTGTTACATTTCAATGTATTACTTTGATAAGACTACATAGCTCACAAGCACAATGCAAGTCTTTGCTGCTGTAACTATTTCATAAAATCAGGCACGTCACTAATTTTTAGTCTGTGTGATACGAAGAAAAAGTATGACAGTATTTACCATTTCAGAATTGGAAGCATTATGAAGTTTCATAGCTTTCTCTTGTACATTTCCAATGACAGCATCTGCACACAGTGCCAGGGAAATAAGCATCACACCTTTAAGAAGGCAGAGAAACGGGGTCCTTATTTACGACTATGGACTGTACTTAAGCTCCGTAAGATGTGTAAATGGTCTGAGCAACAAAAGCAGATGCTCAATCACATTTATTCCATGATGCTGACTATCCTTACCCCCAGCCAGCTGCAATGAGCACATGGGTGATATGATAAAACAGAAATGAATGTTAACAAGCTGCAGTGCTGTCACCATCACCCCATTTTTATTCTATACTGTATTTAGTATTTAGGATAGGGTCTACAGGGTGTACAGGGTCTCACTGCATAGATTGGACTCATGGTGATCCTCCTATTTACAGCCTCCTAAGTGCTGGGATTACAGGGGTGTGCCACCATGCCCAGTCTCAATCCATGTCTCAGCGTGCCCCCGGGGGGGGGCCTGGCACCGGGCAGGTCCCTGTGTCTGCCTAAGCAGGTGCTGTAACCCATTGAGCTATTTGGCCAGCCCTTTTACTCTACATTGTACATTTGAAAAAAATAAACTGTAGAAAAGCAGCTCCTAGAGGATCTGATGGAACTAGCCTGTCATCTAGTTGAAAGAAAAAACTACAGACAAGAGTAAAAGTCATGTGAAAGCTCAACTTAAAACCATAAATGTGCAGGCAGCTCTTAAGGTCTTTTCTTTGGTTCTTGCCTAGAAGTCTACACTTGTTTCTTCTTCTGTATAAATCATGTTCATAACGCACATTCTCTTTGTTTTCCAAGTAGTTTCTGTTTTAAGTAACACCCAAGACTTAGGGACTTTGAAACAGAGGAGCAGAGAATCTGCTCAGATTTGTATGAATTCCCTCAATTTGTAGCTATTTTATCTCAGCATATAATTCAATACAATTTTATCCATCTGTGAACCACACTGTTTGAATTAACTTAGTTTTTACAGAAACAATTCTCTCCATTTTAAAAAATTGTATGTATTTGGTACAGCGTCTCAACACGCAGCTCAGCCTTGTAGTGATCCTCCTGTTTCAGCTTCCCCAGTGCTGAGATTACAGGCATGTGCCACCATGCTGGGTCCTGGTGCCTGGCTTGGTGTGCCTGGGATGGGCGGTGCAGAATGTGGTACTGGGCCTCGAACCCAGATTCCTGCACTTGCCTAGACAGCTGCTTTGACCACCGAGCTATCTCCCCGGCCCAACAATTCTCTTTTTGTACTAACGTTTGAATACTTTGACAATATTAAATTACCATATAATTGCAGCAGACGCATCTGTTATGAGAGCACCACTCTCTCCTGCAACGCCCACGTGCGTGCATGCGCTGGACAATAGGTGTCACAGTACAGTGTTCAGGATGGCTGCTCACTGGCCAGTGCCTTACAGAAACAGCAAACCACCTGCAAATCTGACGGGTTACAGAAATTTCTTTTTTCTCCATATGTAAGTGGTAACAGATAGCAAAAAGTGTATGTCCATATGTGTATGCCCCTCAGTCCATTAAATTCTTTTTCTTTTTTAATTTATGTATTTGGTACAGGGTCTCGCTACACAGCTTGAACTCATGGTGATCCATCCTCCTGTTTTCAGCCTCCCCAGTGCTGGGTTTACAAGCATGTGATACCATGCCTAGACTCTGGGGCTGGCTCAGTACACCAGTGGGCAGGGCCAACATGACCTGTGGTGTCGGGGATCCAATCCTGGTCCCTGAGCTTGCCTAACCAGGTGCTTAGTCTGCTGGGCTATCTTACTGGCCTTTGAATTTTCTTTTCTTTTTTTTCTTTTTTTTTTTTTTGCGGTACCAGGGATTGAACTCAGGACACTGTGCTTGCCAGGCAAGTGCTTCTTAAATTGGATTTTTGTTATCTAACTTTGGTATTTATTACCCATCACACATTTTTATTCACCAACCTTGATTCTGAGTGTTCTTTTCCTGGTTTCAAATAAGGAATCTATCCTCAAAATGAAAAATCATGTGATTTTTGAAGATCCTCAAGGAATATCCTAACTGCTAAAAGACAGTTCAAAATATTCCAAAAGTGTTCTCAGCAATGAAAATACCAAGAAGCACCAAAATTTGTATCCTAGGAGAGATGTTTTAAAGGGAACATTTATTTGAGTAAGTGAGAATATGGAATTCATGCATTCGAATTTTGTTTACGTGTTTAATTACCACTTTAATACCACCTTCAGAGAATACAGTAGAAGGGATAAAAAATGGGTAGGTGCTTATCATCCTTCATGATCAAGTATGGTGGCTCACATCTTCTTAAATCTTCCCATGGATCTCAGAACAGCTGGCACCTGTCATAGAGCTGGATCATGGGAGCCATCCCTTCTTACTGCTGTCATCGTTGCCACTCCCACTCATATGTAACTACACATCCATTAGCCCACTACTTCACTCTATTTCAACGAGTGGCATGTGAGGCAACTCCTAATGAGTGGTTTTAATGGCAAAGTATAATGAGGTGTGGCTAATTCAGTGTCTTCTCTAAAACTGCTATTTTTTAAAGCCAATTCTCTGTTTTCAAGTATCCTTTTCTTTACAGTCCATCATATGAGAATGAAACATTCTTAAAAAGACTACAGCAGAGACAGCTCAAAGTACAGGATAAGTTTTCTCTGAAATAGAGTAATAAGTAACATGCAAGCACTCTAGTGTAAAGAGTGGTAGGGCCTGAGAGGCTCTCGTGAATACTAAAGGCTATTCCAGGAGGCAGAACTGATTATATTTAAATTCAATGACTCAGCTAGGTTAAGCAGGTTAGTGAGAAAGACTGACAACTAATAAGATATGCATGTATCTTAGGAAGAACAGTGAA